>CM075852.1:2585713-2845713 GCA_037975125.1 Latrodectus hesperus | reverse complement strand
TCCTCTCTGAAAATATGACCTCATTTATCATCATTTATTTATATATATATATATATATATATATATATATATTTAATATTTAAATAAAACAAAATCCTTTTGAAAAATTTCGTAATTAATTTATAAAAACAGTAAAATTTAATAATTATTGTGTTCTCAGTTCCTAAGCCATTATGTAAAACGAGATTAATTAGATACGTGGTTTAAGCCATTATGTAAAATTAAACAATTAAATACGTGGTTCAAGTCATTATGTAAAAATAAAACAATTAAATACATGTTTTAAGCCATTATGTGAGAATAAAACAATTAGATACGTGGCTTAAGCCATTATGTAAAAATAAAACAATTATGAACCTAATATTAAAAAAAATTATCGGAAAATGAACATATGTGTGTGTGTGTGTGTGTGTGTGTGTGTGTGTGTGTGTGTGTGTGTGTGTGTGTGTGTGTGTGTGTGTGTGTGTGTGTGTGTGTGTGTGTGTGTGTGTGTGTGTGTGTGTGTGTGTATTTTATATATATTGTATGTAATTTTCTTTACTCCTTGTTTGTTCAAGCACTTATTGTCATTTGCACTAAGCACTTAAGAATTTTTAACCCCACTAAAAACTTTTTTAAATTATCAAACTGCACCCATTTTTACCCGTTAAGCTAATTGAATTTTATAGACATTTAATATTAAAATACTCAGCAAAAAATTATTAAAATTAAAGCTGATACAAATGGACATTAATACTCAAGAGCTAGTACTAAAAAAATATGAAAAAAATTTGACCCGGTTCTCTCTCTGAGTAAAAATATGAAAAAAATCTTGAAACATTTATTCGATTACAATGAAAATCTCAACTTATCCGTGACATGATTTCGCCTAATTTTGGCACAATTCGATGGATACATTTGTGTCATTATTTATTCATAATTGTTTGGATTAAAAAATAAAAAAACTGGGTTATACGCTTCAGTATAAGGAATAAATGTCTATATTAAAGTTCTGATGCATACATTCATTCACGCTTAATATATATAAAGTTTATATATATACCCTACACTTTATGTATATATATATACTCTTATAATTTTTACTCAATTATGGCCTCCTGTACGACAGGCTTCTTGCATTTTCCGATACGAAATAAGAGATCATGTTTGAATTTATCTTTGTTTATTAGCCTTAATTCCGTGATTAGTTAACGTAATTGTAAACATGTATTTATCTCTGTTTCCAGATTCTCTGGATTTGTTCATTGCATTGTTTACAATTGATTATGATATTTGAAAATTAAAATATACCTTTGCACTCTTAACTTTTTTATGGAACGTAATTAATGCTTATAGGTATTACATGAATATTTTAATGCATGAGACTTTGATCGATTTATAATTTTATTTTATTTCTGGCGAAAAGGATTTGAATTATACATTGCAACGAACTGCGAGTGTGTGTGGCAAATAAATTAAATAATATATGAAGCATTTTATCAGATGTGATAAAATAACAAAACTCATTTAATCTTCCAATTTGGCTTTAAATTCTACCATAATATGCAAACCAAGTTGTGCGTTGTCTTTCAGTGTTCTGATGGTGTCAGATTTGTTATGTTTTACACCTACTATGAGTTCTTTGGCAGAATAGTAAGAAAAGATGCAATTTCTTAAGGCTTGGATTAAATGTGGAACTTTTTTCATTTTCATCACTTCACCTCCAACTGCCATTGTAGCGTCAGGATCCGGTGCACGTTCAGCAAGACGCAGCAACTGATTTCTTAGTTTTAATTCCTTGACATCAGCCATCAGACGGTGATCAATCTTCGAGCATCTATTTATTTTAAAAATGCATGCATTAATGAAAAAATTTAATAAAATACATACAGCATATTCTCGGGATGATAAAAATTTCCCATGAGTTAATGGTAAAATTTATATATATATATATATATATATATATATATATATATATATATATATATATATATATATATATATATATATATATATGTGTGTGTGTGTGTGTATAAAAATTTCGTGTCACGATGTATGTTCCCGATAAACTCCGAAACTGCTGAACGGATTTTGATAAAATTTTGTAATCATTTATAATATGGTCCAACTTAAAAGATAGAATAGTTTTTATCTGTTAATTATATTGATCTCAATATTTATTATACGACATTAGTGTTTATTTATTGGTTAGTTCTGTAAGTTCCTAATAGGTGGCGGTTTAGCATCTAAGTTGCACAGGTATTCGGCAGATGGCGACGTGTTTATTTTTCTAGATTATACCATCTTCGAGAAAATTAGCGTGCACGCGCAAGCGCGTGGTTAAATATAGAATTTACATATATTTTCATGATGTATAATCATACTATAACAATTTTTCGTGAATCATTTTCATAATTATACTTTGTATTGTGTTATTATTGTGCAGTGTTCTTCAGTTTGAATATTTTTAATATTATAAATAGTAAAATAAAATTTTATTAATTGCTGTTTTTCTCTACTAATTTTCATACCTCCTCGAAAACATGTAAGTATTTTTCGATAGCCTTTTATTTATTTTTATTTTATAATTTGATAATTATTAATTTATTCAGCAGTACATTTTGATCTAATTTATTTATTCAAATGATAAATTATTTTAATTTTTTTATTTCAGTATAATACCGCGGAAAAATTTTTTAGTTTTAATAATTTAAAATTGAAAAAATGATAGTTCTATGTCAATGTTATCTACCTCATTTATAACAATTTATTTTTAGATGTTTTTAATTTATATAGTATATTTTAGAAGAGTAAGTCACTGATTACAAACTATAATTTAATATAAGATGAATAAAATGTAAATTCAGAAAGTATATGTTGATTTATGCTTAATTTCAAAATTTCGATACTTTACCTATTACTTTTAAATTTTGGTGAAACGTTTTATTTTTAATCTCATAAGAATGAACCTATTTTAAATTTTTTTAGAAAATATTAATTTGATTGTACCAAAGAGTTAGTAAAAAATTCATTCAATGTATTATAATTACTCAGCCACAGCAAAGCGTGGCTGGGTCAGCAATTCTATATACATAAAAATTTCGTGTGTCATGATGTATGTTCGCGATAAACTCCGAAACTACTGAACGGATTTTGATAAAATTTTGTAATCATTTATAATATGGTCCAACTTAAAAGATAGAATAGTTTTTATCTGTTAATTATATTGATCTCAATATTTATTATACGACATTAGTGTTTATTTATCAGTTAGTTCTGTAAATTCCAAATAGTTGGTGATTTAGCATCTAAGTTGCACAGGTATTCGGCAGATGGTGACGTGTTTATTTTTCTAGATTATAGTATCTCCCAGAGTAAATTAGCGTGCGAGCGCAAGCGCGTGGTTGAATAAAGAATTTAGATATATTTTCATGATGCATAATCATACTGTAACAATTTTCCGTGAATCATTTTCATAATTATACTTTGTATTGTGTTATTATTATGCAGTGTTCAATTTGAATATTTTTAAAATTATAAATAGTAAAATAAAATTTTATTTATTACTGTTTTTCTCTACTAATTTTCATACCACCTCGAAAACATGTAAGTATTTCTTGATAACATTTTATTTTTTTATTTTTATTTTATAATTTGATAATTGGCTCTGTAATCGTGCTATTTTGGCAGCAAGAAACGTTGATGTGAACGAAATTAACTTCCATATACAACACATGTTGCCTGGTGATTTGATGTCTTTTAAATCAATCGACACATTTATTGAAAACGAAGCCGTAAACTTTCCAAATGAATTTTTGAATTCTCTGGATATGCCAGGAATGCCACCACACAATCTTCAATTGAAAATTGGTTCACCAACTATTCTTCTACGTAATTTAAGCCCACCAGAATTATGTAACGGTACACGCTTAGTCATAAAAAAATGACCGAAAATATTCTCGAACCAACAATTTTGACGGGAAAATTTAAAGGAGATATCGTCCTGTTGCCACGTATTCCACTGATAGCGTCAGAATCTCCAATAGTGCTTCAAAGTATTATTGTATTCATCCTGTGTATTCTCCTTATATTTTCCTACGTACAAAATTTTATATGGATTTTATGTGTACCAAGAATTATTGTCATCATCTAAGTGTCTATTACTAGGATTACTCAATTACTTAGTTCAAAAACACAAGTCATGCAGAGTGCATCCAGTGGGAGCACTTACCTCAATAGTTTTGTATTATTCATTATTGTATCTTTATTTCTGATATTTTAATCACCAGGCCAAGACTATCCAAGGACTCCAATTCATTAGAAAACGAGGTACATGGCCGGAAGGCTACAGACCTCCCTCAATTCCAGACGAAAAAAAAAAATTTCCAATACCGTTTAAAAGGTTCCAATTTCCGATTTGTTTAGCTTTTGCGATGACCATAAATAAATCTCAAGGCCAAACAATGTCTATTTGCGGTTTGGATTTGGAAAACACATGTTTCTCACATGGACAACCTGCTCACGTGTAGGAAAACCATCAAAAATCTCTTCGTGATAACGAAAGACAAGTTAACCAAGAAAGTTGTACACAAGCTAGTACTTAGATAATTTTTAGTTTTAATAATTTAAAATTGAAAAAATAATAGTTCGATGTCAATGTTATTTACCTCATTTATAACAATTTATTTTTAGATATTTTTAATTTATCTAGTATATTTTGTAAGTAAGTCACTGATTGATTACAAACTATAATTTAATATAAGATGAATAAAATGTAAATTCAGAAAGTATATGTTGGTTTGTGCTTAATTTCAAAATTTCGATACTTTACATATTACTTTTAAATTTTTGCGAAACGTTTTATTTTCAATCTCATATGAATGAACCTATTTTAAATTTTTTTAGAAAATATTAATTTGATTGTACCCAAGAACTAGTAAAAAATTTATTCAATGTATTATAAAAACTCAGCCACTGCAACGCGTGGCTGGGTCAGCTTGTATATATATATATATATATATATATATATATATATATATATATATATATATATATATATATATATATATATATATATATATATATATATATATATATATATATATATATATATATATATATATATATATATATATATATATATATATATATATCCCTTTAACGCGCGGTGGTCGCGCCATGAAACGACGAATTTTCAATATTTTTTTTAATTCCTTTTCACGATTTTTCACTTAAATTTTATAGATTTCATATCTTTTACTTTTAAATAACACTAACAGATGACAGCACCAAATTAATTTCATGTCGGACTCCTTCCAATATGGCGTTATTTAATGTTCATTTTTAACAACACAAAATAACGTACTTTTTTAATATAAATAATAATAAATATCAGAAATTTTTTTCTTCCTATACCGTCATGTTTATCATAAACAATATAAATGCAGCAGTAGTTTGAACTAGATACGTAAAAAACTTTCCTTTTTTGAGGGAAATTCCTGGTGGTTGCACCCCGCAACCACCGCGCAGCTAGAACACAAGACTTACGTGAACAGCAGACTACATAAACATGGCCGGCATATTATGATTCGGAATTAGAGTGTTTAGGAGTGTGGAGAAGGGGGATTTGAATCATATGGGCATTTTACTTGTAAACAACATGTGGCTTTGAATCATAGGGTCATTTTACTTGTAAACAACATGTGGCATTTATATCCCCAGTGAACATGTGCTTTCGCTATTTCTGTTTCAGAAAGACTTTTCAGTTGCAGATTTTTCTTTGCGTTGAATGTTGCGTTTGTTCCCAGGCTAGTACGGAAATTTTTATTTAATATTATTTTGTGTGTTTTAAATTTAATGTAAATATATACATATATACATATATATTTTATCAAAAATAGTATTTACGTAAAAGTTTTATTTAAATTTAAAATAATTAATAGCAAAATATTTTAACTGTGTGTAAATATTTTCTTCTACTGTTCAAATTTAAAATGCATCGCAAAGGGCTAGGAATATCTGAGGCATTGGCTTTATTTGAAGAACTTCCTTCAGATCCAGAATCAGAAATCTCAGATGATGATAGTGACAAAGAAGAAAATGTGCCATTTACTGCTAATGATAATATTCAGGTGGAAAGTGATGAAGGATCAGATGATGAACGCAATATCGATATAAATTTACCTGGTCCTTCCCAAGTAACCCAAATAAATTGGAATAGGAGACAGAAAGTGAAAAAATCGATTCCTGAATTTTCTGAGGAATATGGCCCAACAGAAGATATTACACTAATGAATGACATAAATCCTATCAATATATTCATGTCTTTCCTTACGATTACATTCATGGAGAAGTTATTTTTTGAAACTAACTTATATGCGACGCAAAAAGGAAAACCATTCTCACCTATAACACTTCAGGGTATGATGATTTTCATTGGCATAAACATGTTCATGGGAATAAAAAAGCTCCCGAGCTACCGTGATTTTTGGTCTACCAACGAAATTCTACACGATTCATATGTGTCAAAGCAAATGCAGTTAAGAAATTTACGTGGATGATAGGAAATTTGAATGTAAATGATAATAGCTTGATGCCAAAAAGAGAGGACAAAAATTTTGATAAACTTTATAAACTTCGTCCTCTTCTAACACACTTGTCTGATAAATTTAAAAGTTTATTTAGACCAGGAAAAAACCAGTCTATTGATGAGTCTATGATGTATAAAAAGCCACAAACTTCATGTTCCAGAACAAAAAAGATTAAAGAATGCTGAACACATGCCAATAAAATGCAAACCACGGTGGTGCGCATTTTGTAGCACAAAGGAGAAACCTCACAGAACAAGATACATGTGTGAAACTTGCAATGTTGGTTTATGCATGTACCAAAAAGATAAAAGATGCTTTGAACAGTTTCACAAGAAATAACTTTTTTCTAATTGACATTTTAAAAAAAACTGTACCTGCTAAATGAGGATTTTAAATTCAGTATCGACGTGTTTTTATAGCAACAAAATTATATAAATGTTATTTATATAAATAAAATGTAAATGAATAATCGCATTATTTTATATCAACTGAATATTTAATCATCATTTTCTAGCATTTCCAATGAGAACAATAATTTGCTTCGAACTAATTGATTTCATCTTAACGAAATTAAAATATATATCTATAGTTTTAGGGAAATCTTCAGCTGCTGATTTTCAAAACTCAGACCTAAATCAGAATAAGATACATATTTATCAGAAGTTAACGTATTTTTAGCATTTTTTGCATGGTTAAAATCATTTATCTTCGAAAATTATAGGCAATAATCCGGTATACATATTATGTAAATAATGAAGAATTTTTAAACTACTGGCATTGTGCCAAAGGTCAACAAGGTCAACCAAAATACATCAGCAATATATATAAGAAAAAGAGGAATCGAGAAGTTCAGATTCACACACACATCAAAAGTTTATCCAATAATCAAGGGAATGTACCATTATTTTAATGGAAAAAATCTTGTATAAAAAAACAGGGTATAAAACCAGTACTAAAAATTGTAAAATTCATACAAATGTTTTAGACGTTATTGGCAGGATGACCCTTTCATTTTCTAGATAATAGGTAAAATGTAAACCATCAGGATGTAAGAGAACTAGTACTCGGGGAAGAAACTTTAGATGAGGAAGAACTGTTGGAATTAATTGATTCACCCACCTCAAATGCAGTGGTAAGCGAAAATAAAAACGAATGGGTGCCAAATCTCCATTTACAAGATGTGAAAAAAGTCTATATTTAGCTACAGAATTAGAACTTCATTTCATTCAAACTGATCAATCAACGGTGCGCAGCTCCCTATAGAGACGTTTAAGTGGAGTCAGAAAAAAAAGCTACAATCGAAAACCAATGTGAAGATGAACCAAGTGAGGAAGACATTTTGAACATTAAAAGTAGGCGACTCATGTCTGACAACGAGGATAAGTGTTGAAAGATTACATAATTTTACAAAACTTTTCTTGTTTTTGTTGGCAAACAGTGTTTTAGTTTAGTTTTTGTTTCATTTTTTTATCATTTCCTTATATGAACTCTTCAATTGAATAAAAATAATTTATAATTTATCTTGTTATTTGTATTTATTGGTGTCCATATAACGCGGTACGAATGATGTGATTTGTACTAATTCGGAGTTTCTTATAGCGCGGTTTCTATACAACGTGGTAGACGGTTTCCATAGAACGCGCTACGAATTATCCTGGTTTTGTACGGTTAAGTCCTAGTTTCTTATAGCACGGTTTCCATAGAATGCGCTACGAGTTATCCTAGTTTATACGCGTTAAGTCCTAGTTTCTCATAGCGCGGTTTCCATAGGACGCGCTACGAATTATACTAGTATATACGGTTATAGTCATAGTATCATATAGCGCGGTATCCATAGAACGCGCTACGAATTATCATAGTTTGTACGGTTAAGTCATAGTATCTATATAGCGCGGTTTCCATAGAACGCGCTATGAATTATCCTGGTATGTACGGTTAAGTCATAGTATCTTATAGCGCGGTATCCATAGAATGCGCTACGAATTATACTGGTTTGTACGGTATAAGTCCTAGTTTCTTATAGCGTGGTTTCCATATAACGTAGTACGTACTCATATATATATATATATATATATATATATATATATATATATATATATATATATATATATATATATATATATATATATATATATATATATATAGAAAGATACATATCGATTTATTATTTACAAGAAAAGACGATGCAATACTATGCATTGAAATATAAATCGAGGTTTCCAGACAAAACATACAAAAATTAAATTTCATTTTATAGATCACCAAAAAAATGTAAAAACTAGAACGATCTAGATAAGCAAATTTCAAAAGAAATATCTCGCATTTTAATCTTTAGAGATAGTTTTTCAATTTTCAAAAAGCTAACCAGTGACAATTAAAGTATGGAACTTTAAATTGTCCTTACCGATTTAAACTAATCATAAAGTGGATGTTTTATCTTGTGTTCTTCATTTTGCTTTTTCTCCTTTTCTGTTTTCAACGCGTTCAAATTTAGAAGCAAATATAATAAAGATTTGAAAACTAATCATTTTGAATAATAGGTAATTTTCAGAATTTTGAAAACTTTTACAAATTAAAAAAAATTATAATTTAAAAAATTTCTTTATTACTGGTAAAAATCATGAATGGATTTCTTCTTATCGCTGACGACACTCAAACATTCGACGGTGAACTTCGCCTTGTTTGCTGCCGCTCGAAGAATACGATTTGAACGCAGGCTGCAAATTCGCTGACAAGTCGGATTTACGAAGCCATCTCAATACGATTTAACGCAGATGAAATGTTATCTATCGTCGTGGATTAATTTAACCAATAAGAATTTGAATAATGTGGCATTATCAGGAGTGGAAACAAAGAAAGAACCACTTTCTGGTTAATAAATAAAAAATTAAATTAAAATAAAAAATGAACCACATATGAAATACATGGACAAAATTTGATAATATGATGGTACAAGTGATTAAAACATAATAAATGAGGGTGATAATTACATAGAGAATCATAAATGGTACGAAGGTGAATAGTGCAATAAGTAGGATTGAGATGGGCTTTCAATATGAAATAAACAATATGCGATATGAACTACTGGGATTGAAATATCTTAGAGAACATGCTCAATAAAAGAATTATAACTATATAAAAGAAAAATAATCTGATTTGCAAATTATATACAGCTTATATCAATCATAAATAGTTTACAAATATTCTTAAGCATACTGCTTATTATCAATAGTTCGATTGCTTAACAGGGCTTGTATAGAGTGTGTTAAGGATCATTTTATTTTGAAATCACATTAATTGAAAATTCGCAGTGAATAGTACATAATATTGTTATAGTTCAATTTGAATATATCATCAGATTTAAATATGTCTCAATTTACATTACATAATTTTTTCTTAAATATTATACTAGAACTAATATTAAAGTTTTTTTTTTGTTTTAAATGATGTGTTTGTTCTTCAAACTTTCAGTTTTCCGCATTTAATTAAAAAATCCTAGGTAAAAGTTTATTCACGAATACCCCTTTATTTTCCAGGGATTTTTTATGTCAAATAATGAGTACCAAAATTGCAACCCTAAAACTACGTTAATTAAAGTGCTGAAAATACCAGGATTGCCAGAAATTAAATTTTAGCGCCTTAGGAGTATCCGCTTCTACACCGCGCGCGCGAATCCATAACCATGCATACTACACATTTTAATAAATTTCAGCATATATTGAAACTGAAAATCAACAGAACTAAACCAAATTAATCATCAGAAATAAAATTAATAAACTATGCGAAAAGACTCACCTGTCAAACCATGCTGCTGCAACATGACTCTCACTGAAAAGGTGAATAATTTTCAGAAACTTATTTTTTTCAAAATCAATATCGAAGGAAAATAAATCCATTTCATAACCTGCGATGCAAAGCAAGATAAATATCTTTTCAGAAGAATCACATTCAGGAAAAGCTTTCTGTATGGCTGCTGGAAGATCACTATCGATTATAAAAGGTAATAGTTTCCTCATTTCTTCATCCAATTTACCAATCTCTTCTAACTTGTCTTGAATCTTTTCAAAGCATTCTATGTCTTCTTTAACCACTTTCAAAATCTTTCTACTTTCCAATGTAGAACTGAATACATCTCCAAAACTACCCACTAGGCCTACATGGGTTAAATAGGGTAATGCCAAACTAAAAGTTTTAGTAATGAAGCCTAATTTGGGAGACACGCCTTCAGCTATCTCAATTAAAAAGCTAGATATCTGCTTATCATAGAGTGAGTCAATATTGTGTAATAGATCTATAGAGGAGCCAAATAAGCGGCAAACCGTTGCCCAAAACACGCTGCTATCCAATTTATCGGCACTCGATTTTAATGTTTCAATCATTTCTTCTCTTTTAATCATCCAAGCTCTAATATCGTGAACTATTTGTTTGGGTAATCTTTCATTTAATCTGGATAGCTCTTCTAGGAAATTTTGCACCTCTGGGTCATCTTTTTTGTAAAATCTGTCAGATGCCTTTTTAAACATCGCTGCCAGGGTCTTCATTGCAATACAGAAATTCTCATCCTTTATATTTGTTGTTCTCAGAATTTCTCTTCGCTGGTCGTCCAAGTATTGGACAATTTCCATCGTGCCCTGAAATGTAAACAACCGCATGATATGTTTCATGTTTGCAACTATCATTTTATAATCAAGCATAGCAGCAATAAGTGAAAGAACTTCATAGAGTAAATAATTATCTTAAGCAACAAGTCTAAGCAAAATTAAATAAAGAATGTATTATTTTAAAAATTTATCATTTCCAATTTTAAGAAATATTAATTTTATTGTTTTAAAGAAAAACTTTAATATTCAGAGGATGAAAATTTAAGAAGCTATTAAAACAGTGTTTTTAATTTAAAATTACCATCATATATATAATATCAATTTATTAGACAAAATTAATTTCAAATCAGTAAAAATAAATATACCCAATGTATTTTAGATTAAGAAATACTCTGATATATTTTCAGCAGAATATTATTATTCATTCCTCAACCAATAGTTAATGGTTCTTATTTATACACTGCTCGAAACAATTAAAGGTTATTGTAAGTTTTACATAAAATAAAGATATAAACATTTTTTTTTTTTGCTGAAAATGGAAGAAGAGAATCACAAATGAAAATTTTTCTGATTTTCAAATTGTGGAGTATGCTAATTTTGAGTTCGACGTCAAAAACGTCACTTCAGCGGCAGTGAATGAAATTTGACTTTCAACTGAATAAAAGACAATGACTACAAAGGATGATCGGTATTCAGTGACTGCTTTGTTTCGATGAGTACGATGTCTCAGCGAAGTCATTTAACCGATTCAGAAGCTTGGAGAGTTGTTGGTAGGTTAGAATGGGGCCAAACTCAAGCCGGAGTAGCGCAAGCCATTGGAGTGTCCCAAAGTGTGATTTCCAAGATCTGGAACCGTTTTTTGAAGACTGGAAGTGCAGGCCGAAGATCAGGGCAAGGTCGTAGGTGGGCAACAACGCCCAATGGAGATCGTTATTTAGTGTTAATGGCTCGAAGACACCGAAATATGAACGCTACTCTTCTCCAACAACACCTTCGCTCGACTACTGACACCACGGTTTCAACTCAGACTGTCCGAAACCGGCTCCATGGTGTAGGTCTGTATGCTCGCCGACCGATGGTATGTGTTAAACTAACATCAAGGCATCGTCACGACCGCAGGGAGTGGGCAACAGAGCATGTGAACTGGAGGAGAAATGAATGGAGCAATGTTCTTTTTCTGACGAGTCCCGTTTTTCTGTTCATCCTGATAATAGGCGTATTTTCATCTGGAGGGACCGTGGCAGTAGGAATAATCCAGCGTCCATGCACGAAAGTGTCAGATTTTGCAGTAGGGGAGTGCTGGTGTATGGTGGCATCTCAATTGATGGGCGCACAGACCACTATATCATTCGAGATGGACCTCTGACTGGTCGCGATATAGGGATGAGATCCTCTGACCTATTGTAGTCCCTTACGCTGCAGCAATCGGAGATGACATCATTTTAATGGACGATAACTGCAGGCCACATCGTGCTAACCTGGTGGAGGATTTCCTTTTCAAGGAAGGAATCGTACGAATGGAATGGCCAGCGTGTTCTCCGGACATGAATCCAATAGAGCACGTTTGGCACGCTCTAGGAAGACGAGTTGCTGGCCACCAACCACCCCCACAAACTCTCCAAAAACTGGAAAGAGATCTTCTGGAAGAGTGGGACAGAATACCCCAACTCGTGATTAATAGCCTCATTGACTCCATGCCTCAAAGGTGTTCAACGGTGCTGGCCATCCGCGGAAACCATACCCCCTACTGAAAATGACTTCCTTTGAAGACAACTCCTTTTCTTATTCTTTTTTTCTCATATGCACAAATTGTGTTTTTTTTCCTTTTGTACACAATAAAATGCATTTTTTCTACCAAACATGTGTAATTTATGCTCATATAACCTACTACGTCTGTCGACCACGTATCAATCAGCTAAAAAGTTTCTCAGCCACAAGATCCACCTAAAACCGCAATATCCTTTAATTGTTTTGAGCAGTGTATATTTACATTATTGCACTAATACTGATATAGAGTGATAAGTTTCAAATTAGCAAAAACAGAAAAGTCTAACGCTTTCTAATCACATTACCCTTTTTCTCACGAAAATTTCTCCTAGAGAATATATTACAATCCATTACCCCAATTTCCCCCCCTTTTTAGTGCTAGAAATACTTTAAATTCTCTTCCATAATCCTCTTTTTTTATAATATCATATGAATCTAATTTTTCTCAGAGCTAAAACGAATTAAGCATTTCTGCTAATTAATCAATTTTAATTTCGTTGTTCATTAATTTCAATACTTTTGCCAATATTAATGAGATTAATAAGTTCATGATGATAAACTTATCAAGGTTTTATCTAACCAAATTTCTGAAATTTTGATATCTGAAGAAGAATTTTCAGAGTCTAAAGTTCGTTTTATGCTGAAGAAATTTGAATATCCAAGACATATTATTATTAGTTTTCCCACTAATATCCGTAAGCCAATTTTGAAATTAGGATCGGTCTAACATGATTGGTCTGTTTGTAAAGTTGATGATTTTGTTATTATACATAAATGTTTCAAACATTTTCATTACAATGATAAAGCTGTTGGTTATGCAAACTTACCTTTCTTGCTTTGCTTGCTTAGGTGAGTGTAAAAACTCAGAGTGTTCGAATAAAAATATCAATTTTATGTCCTTTTTTCTTAATTCAACAATAAAACTAAAACTCCTTTGAAAATATTGATATTCATCATAAACCTTATCACATCTGTTGCTAAAGTAAAATTAGTTTCTGTAATTTCTGTTTAAATTAAGTAATTTCTGTTTGTGATTACGAGTAATATTTCTAATTCTCTTTTGAGTTTGGTTTAATAAAATTTACATAAGTCTAAAAGTGCGTTACGCAGCAACTCATTTTCAATATGAAAGCTGAAAACATTGATGCTGCATCAATTCAAGAACCTCATTCTTGCAAAGGGTATCTTCCTGGCCATTACAAAGCATTCTTTGATTCCCAGTCAGATGTTATAAAATCAGCGATCATCATTTACTGGAATAACATTTCTAATTTCATTTAAAATAACTACTCTGATTATAATATGGTCTCTGTAGAAAACAAATGCTAATTCTTCTCGATTTATCTGAGTGATGAACTTCAACGGCAAAAGGAATATTTGGTTTAGTCTTTATCCGAAGTTTGTGGAAGTAACATGTCATTTTTTCAGTATCAAATAACTCTTTGTAATTAATGAGAATTTCTCGATACTGACATCTCTTCAACTCACGGGTTCTGCGTTGATATGACTGTTTTGGGTGACAGCAAAACACCATCACCTGGTCTTTTCCTGACAACGTCTCGATTTCTGATCATCCGGTGATTTATTTTGAAATTTCCTTGTCTGATAGTATTACAAACTTTTTAAGCAAAATCAGGCTTCAGATCTTTGACTCCAGAAGGACAAATTGATTTTTCTGTCCAAATGTTATGACGGCATTAATAATTGTAGCTTTGATGATGAACTTCCTACTTGTAATGATTCTATTTGTTAAGAGGCCTAATTTCTGAGTTTAATGATTTCGTATTTATTATATATAGAATATATATGAAGAAATATAGCTATTTCTTTTAAGCATTATGATAGTTGAAATATTCTTAAATGGACATCAAAATAGAGTGCGTAAGTAAAAATTTCCTGGTACGTGTACCTCCCTGGGGCTTGAGCAGCCACCAGGCGCGTCGGCAGGTGGTGGATCGCCGAATGTCCTGTAGGAATGACAGGATAGCCTTGAATATAAAATCAGAGGCCGCGAACCAGCTCCCGTAAACCCTGGTGTTATGCGTTCCGTGCCTAGGGCTAATTGGCACCGCGGTATTGGTGTCTTAACGGAGCCTCTAGTTGCCTGGCGAACTTCTAGAGTAATTTGCCTTGCCCAGTAACTCAGGCAATGCTGGGTGGACTTATATTACCTGAGCTTTTTAATTGTTATCTTGTGGCTGAAAAGACACAAGTAATAACAAACCTTTCTGCATTTGCAGGTGAAGCCTCTGAAGTAGACCTTGCTGAAAAAGACAAGGGAACTCAGAGGCAATCTTGTAAAGGGGCAGCAATGAATCCTTCCCTTGAGGTAGAAATGACCTCCAAACCTTCTTCTTCTGGTGAAAGTCAGGAAGCTATTCCTAGCATGACTGACTTTCTGACCAGATGGGACTGTTTCAGCAAGACCCTATCTGCTGGAAATGTCATACGCAAGAGGAAACGGCAGAGCATATCATTTACGAATGTGAGGCTCTTGCCCTCACTAGATTAACTTCTTTAGACATCATCCGTACTAGAGAGTTACACCTAGACTCCATTAAAGGGTTATCGGACTTTATTAATAAAGTGGGTGACCCGAGCAACTGGAACTAGGAAACACTGGGTTTGGAGTTAATGGTACAAAATGCTGATAAAAGCAGAGGTGCCCAATGACATACAAACCCAATTCTAAGAAGAAGAAGAAGTAAAAATTTAATGCTACAATACTTTGCTTTCAAAAACCAAAAACAAAATTGTCAAGGAGATTTTTAAATCCAATTATTTCCACGTTAACGAAGCGCGTATGAGGGCTTGATTAATAGTTCCAAATTACATTCCTCCTTTCATTCTGATATTGCTATCACAAATGCATGGAAAAAGATTTATAAAGGCATCAAGAGAAACTTTAGTAAAAGTACTGAAATTCCTAGCATTCAAACTTCTTCTAGACACTTCACTTCTTTTGAAGAATCTTTTTGAGTGCTATCTCAAATTTTTCTCTTTCACTGATGAAAATATTTTCAACGAGAACCTTTCAACAAAATATTTTAGCGCAATCTAACAAAGCTTATTCTGGACTAGCATTGTGCAACTTTTACTAACAATGAAGCTAATGATGTTTTGTCCTTGGAGAAATCTCTTGGTCTGGATTCCATTTCCAATGCAATAACTAGTACTTTCACCAGTGTTCTTCTTTTGTTCTATCTGCTGTGTTCAATTTATACTTAAAATTATGCTCTTCCCAGCTGTTTAGGAAAATGCTAAAATTTTCTCAATTCTTCCAAAGTGTTTGAACTCAAAACGGCCGCACCTTAAGAATGTTAGATGCATTAAACTTGCATCAGAAACTGAATCGAAAAACTTTTTACAAACAGACTAAAATCAGTTTACACCTCAGAGATTAACTTAGCATGCCCTTCTGTAACTTGGTCACATTGACAAGAAAAAGAAAATCTTGTTTGCCATTCTTCTTTCATTGGACATTAAAGAAGCGTTTGAAAATAGGTGGATGCCTTTTGTCATTTTCTTAAAGAAAAAAGCTAATATTCCATCAAATGTCCTCAATTTTTTCTGCAGTTTCCTTAACAACATAAAATCTGTTTTCTCTCTTAACTATAGTCGAAAGCTATTAACATCCAGAAAGGATGTTCTTAGGCCTCTGTGTCTCCCCATTTATTTTGAATCTAATAATAAATGATTTACTGAAAAAAACTGAATATATTTAAATACTATAAAATTGCTTTAACAGAGGACTTACTCGTAATTCTTCAGAGCAAGAATTTTCTCGACTTACGTAGTTCAGCTCAAGATATTCTTGATTTTGTTCATAATTGGGCACAAAAATGCAAGTTGGAATTCAATCATACGAAATGCAAAGTAATGATGATTGACAAAGGCTAACAATGATGCCACTATCAATCTTGTCATGGATAACCATTTCTTGGAAGTTGTTGATCACATTAAATATCTTGATGTTGTTGTCGTTAATAAACTTCATTGAAAGGAATATTTGAAACACCTTTTATCTAAGATTAACATCCTTACAAATATGTTACATAGGATTTGCAATAACAGTCATAGTTTTAAATTTAAAATTGCTAAAGTGATTTATAAGCATTGTTTCTGTTACTCTTAATGCATCGTGAATTTGGGAAGACAGTTTGAAGGAAAAAACCGAACACTTATCAGGAAGATACAAAGAAGACTTCCATTGAGGATTGTTAGAGGACAGAGAACAATCAGTTATGATGCTCTCTTCATTCATTTTGTTCTTCCTCCTCTGATGTTGTAATTCTTCACCACAATTAAGCTTTTCATTATTCCCAAGATACTTTTTCTAACCCTCTTCATTGTGACTTGAATTATTCTTCCCTACAGTAAGTGAACTAGATCTATTTTTTAATTCAATTTTTTGTAGAATGAAGATCCATTGGTTCTATACTGACTTTAAAATCACTCAATTCTGCACCAGAGGCGTAGTGACGGGGAGGGGGCTATCATGCCCCGGGCGCAGCTTGCAGAGGGACGCCAAATCATTTCATAGATAAAAAGATTTTTCAGAAAATTTCAATCTTGGTTATATTACTTATTTTATTCGGTGAAATAAACTTTGCATTTTATAATTATAGTGTCATGTCCACGGAAAAATAAAAAAAAGCTCAAAGAATCAAATTTGGAAATAAGAAGTTGTTGATAAAAAATATATGAGGAAGAGCTGCAGGAGCTTGCCATAAACGAAACTTTTACTCTTATATTTCAATATATAATTTTGCATAACTTAGTTCCCTTTTAAAAGCATGTTTATTTAACCATGCTTTCGAGTTTTATTTCTTAATCAATTAGATAATCGGTTTTCATTCTTTTAATCCTTTCCTTTTTAAGTTTCATACTTTAGAAAAAGGTTTGTGATACTATTGTTTTGTACTGTAAATGTGTAAATAACGAAAATATTTTAATTTTTTCTTATGAAATTTTTGGAATATTAGATTGGTCAGTTCCATTTTAATGCATATGAGATGTTTCTATTTTAGTATAAAGTTATTTTCGAAATTATTTGTATTAATGTTATATTATTTTTGGATCTATTAACGTAGGGAGATTACAGAAGAGTAAGCTCATGAAAGACACCTATTTAATTTTGTGAATACGGCAAGATTCTCAGTGCCCTTCATGAGTCCTAATTGTTGTGCAGGTTATCTAAGTCAAGTTATATTACTTAAAAAAAGTCATAATAATAATACTAACAAAACAAATAAGTTTGCTTTACTCAAAATAAAAAAAAAGCGTTCAATGAATATTATTTCCTCTGTGGCCCCTTCTAGATGTTATAATTATTCAAAAAATAAAAATTTTTTATCGAAATTTCAGTGTTTTGAAATATTATTTGACGTACTATTTTTAATTTCTCATAAGAGATTAAATCCTTTTATTGAACAAGCAGTATTTCATTAATATTTTTGATTTCCTTTTATGATGAAAAATGTGAAAAAAATTTAATTTTATTTTGACTATAATAACGTAATAAAAAATTATTCGCAGAAAAAGAAAACTTCATATAACTGAAATATTATTAATGAAAACTTGTAAGAATTTAAATGTGCTAATAGCATCAGAAAAATCAAATTTTACTTAAGTTATCAAGAAGCGATATAAAGATTAAATTCAGTTGTTATTGAGACTTTGAGAAATTATATTATCCATTGTCCCAAAATAAAAAAAATTCTTGTATTTTTATCTCGGGCTGTATTGTAGCCTTTTAGCCTAGTGTCGCGTTATACTCGTGAGAAAATCCTGTTGAAACGTGTTTCTTATTAGCGGCCCCTTTGTCCAAAATATTTTGTCGGGCAAGGAGGAAGGAACCTCCCTCCATGGTGTTCGGCACCAGGCTGACCTTCAAAGAAAGGGGGGAAATTTTTCATAATATAAGAATACAGTAAGCCCCGCAGGGAATTGTCTTCCTGGAATGGAAATGGAGGGGATCGAGAACTAATTACCTCCAAATTCTAGGAAAACACAAACTTTCTTTCCTTTTTATAGTTCACACGGCTTGTTCCCAAACATAGCTTCATTGGAAACAAAATTGTAAACTTTTGAAAACCTGGAGTTTAGACATTTAAAATATTATTGCCGTAAGTTGTATTTTCTGTCTACTATGTATTCTTTCGATTTCAATATTTATTTCATATTTTAGCTGGTATAAATATTTACTAACATGCTTGCAGAGTTTTGAAAATTAAAATTAAATTATTTATTAGTTAAAACTATTAATTTAAAAGTAGTTTATTTAATGTTTAAATGTTTTTGTTTGGGGAAATAATTTTTATTTGACTCGTAATTTTGTCGGCTTTACATTAGCACCTTAAATTGAAAAATTATTTTTTCAAATGTGATAGAAGTTAAAAATCTATAAAGTATTTTTCTTTTTGTAAATGCATTTTTCCTTTTAAATTTTTTATTTTATTTTTTGTATGCTTAAATATACAGAATATATTTCTTAATTAATTAGTTCAATTTATATAAAAACAAATTTTTTTAACTTGAAAAATTCGTTCCAGAAATTTACAAAGAAATCGTACATATTTCTCATTCTACGTTGTAAAATTTTAAAAATAAGATCATCTTTAAATGATATAAATTTATTGAAAAAAATCTTTATGACATTGCATGAACAGCACTTCCAAAATGATTCTTAATAGAAATAAATTTTTATTTCAATAAAAATTAGCACTTATTTTAATAATAAAATATATTTTAATAACTTAAAAAACAGTTATATTAAATGCCTTAAAAATACGAAGAAAATTTTTACTTCTATGATAACTGATTGAGAAAATTTCTTTAAATAAAATTAGACGTTTAACAGTTAAAGTATATTTTTATCTCCGCACTTGTAATTCTTGATAATAATTCGAATATCAATGAAAAACTTGAAAGAACAATATAGAGTGGATCAGTTTGGAGAAAAATATAATTTTTAATAACAGAATATATATTGTTTGTTAGAAAATTTCTGATTATATTAAATATACATAATTTTATTTGAATTTGTGTGTTTTGATTTTCGATTTAAGAAATTTGCAAAATTTTGTTGTCAATATTAGCGTTTCGTTGCTTATCTGAAATTTGCATTGATAATGTTATGGCAGGATTTAGTTATCTAAATTGAAATCAGATGAAAACTTATTAACAAAGATCTTCTAATTTTAGAATCAGAAAAATTGGTTTTATGGAATAAAAATGAAATATTATAAATTATCAATATTACGTTTTGTGATTTAAATTTTTTACATTAAAAATAATTTTGGTTTACATTAATGGTCTGAATGATATAATTTAAAAAGCTATTTTAAATGCGAAATTTCCTATGAAATTGTTGTTTTTCACTGGAATTTTTCTGAAGTAAAAAAATGAAATCAAATTTTCAGTTTAATCTGTGGTAAATGAAATGTTTAAAAAAATATCATTGTGAAAAATCAGGTGAGTTGATTCTAAATTTGGGGTGTAATGTCTTACCCAATTATTATTTTGCAATAAATAGCTAAAGTTTGTGAAGTTAGTAATATTATAGAATTTTTGAAAATTTGTTAGGATAAGTTATAGCATATGTTCAACACCTAATGAACAACTATTCGTAGAGTCTTTCATAACTGAGATAATGCACAATTAATAGGGAATAAAAATGTTTAATTGCTTCATTTGGTTAATAAGCTAGAAAAATACATTTAAAATTTTTAAGACATTGTTATGGAAATGTTAAATCATTAAAATCAATTTTCTTAAAAGTTAAAAATTAATTGATAAATAAATATCCCACTTCAAAATTGTAATATCCAGATCAAGGCCTACAGTCAACACCCTCTAGGGGGTGTTGCTACAGTGCCCATATCCGTTTTCTTTACCGAGGGACCTGGGGTGCGAAGCACATGTCCCGGTTTGGTAGTCAGCCCAAAACGGTGTTTAGCTCCCAAGGATGATTCTTCAGTTAATCGACCCACTGAAAAGTTGATTTGATCTAGCTTGAGAATCGAACCTCTGCCTTGGGAGCGCTAAGTCACCGTGTTTAACAAATGTTAAAGTTTGGGGTAAATTTTATCATACAGATTTCCATGGAACAGAAGTCTATAGAGAAATGTGGGACTGAATGATGTTACCCAGCATTGGAAAAGAAATGAAATCTAAAACTCCATTAGAACTTTCAACATGCTTTATCTCATACGATGAAGATAGAGAGAAGAAGAGGTTGCCATTCAAATATTTTTAACTATTTCTGCATCAATTGCAAGGTGTGAACGTTCATTCAGCATAATATAATTAATTTTGACTTATTTATGATCCACCATGAGTCAAAACCGTCTAAGTTTTTATCTTAATTATAGAAGATTTAACAATCTAAGTATAGAAAAAGAAAAATTTGAAATGATCAACTTTGATAACGTAATTGATCAATTCGCTTCAGCAAAGGCAAGAAAAATGTGAATATATTAGATTGCAAATAATTACACATCTGATTATATCTATGATACGCAACGAATTATTTCATGTTAAAAAAAATTTTATGTTTTTTTAAATAATTGTATTAGTATATAAAATCAATAATACCTTTTTATAATTAATTCTAAAACACATAAGTCTGATTATTCTAATGACACTTTTCCGAATCCAATATAAGTGTTTTTTGTAAATTAGAATTGAATTTTGTTTAAATTTAAAGCTTTGTTTGAGACTTTAAATTAATATATTTTCGATTATTTTATAGTAGGTACGATATTTATATTGTATTCTTTATTAAAATTTTACTCCATTTATTATAATGTATTATATATCGTTATATTATTATATATCTCTTATTACTTAATACATTTTATTTCCATATTTATATTGTATTACTATTTTTTTCAACGGGGTGCCAAAAAAGGTATCGTAACCGGGCGCCGATTTTGCTCACTACGCCACTGTTCTGCGCCGAGCATGTAAAATTCAAAAGCTACCTCCATCACTTTCATATCGAAAACAGAGATGTAGGGATATGCAATTCCACAGGACTAACAATGATCCATTTATAAAAATAGTTTATAACTTAAAAATAAGGAATTCTTTTACAGTACTAACTGGTCATTCTGTGATTGGCAACAATTCTTGTATTAAATTAAACTCTTTTTAAAAACATACTTTCCATATGCTGAAAAATTATCAACATTTTTAAACAATTCAGCAATTAATTTTTCTACTTCATCAAAAAAATTCATAATTTACATGCAGAATGAAAGCGTATTTGATACATTCAAAAATGTGCATATCTTAGAAATTGCATTAAATATAAATGTCTTTCACATTTAAATTTTATTTATTTTTATTCAACTACCGACTTTTAATAATTCATCAAATTCTTTAGCTCTGGAATAAAATCTTTATTAATGGTTTAATCATAAACTATTAAATTGTTAAGAAATCTTAATTTTTTAATGAATCAGATCCCCAAAAATCCTCATCTTTTTCTCTTTAATTATGTTTCATATTCAGTTGTTTTATATTACTACTCATGTGTGTGTAAGTGTAAATGGTAATAAAGAGGCTTTGTTTAAAAAATACTTCTTACACAACAATTATAAAACTTGAAAATTAGCACTCTTTCATGTTGACTCTTTACGCGAAAGCAACGCCACTATATGGTAGTGCCATCTAGTGAGACATATGGTTATGAGTTCTCCAAATCTCATTCATAAATCTTAAAAAACTTAAGAAAAGTTTATCAAAATTACGTGATATGTTTGCATTATAAAATAAATATTAAAGTAACATTTATATTTCTTATTCGTCAGATAAATATATAAAAGTCACAGGTTAAAATTTTAATATTTAAAAACCATAGTAACACAAGAAATTCAGTAGATTGAATTGCCGGCTGAAGCTAGGCAATTCAATCGACACTTATTAATTCAATCGACACAATTAATTTCGGCACTTTCTCTTATTTAATATGCACTTTCTCTTATGAAGAGATTTGCATTAATTGTGCTTTTTTCTAAAGGATAAAATTCTAAAAAAATTAATCAATTATCATAATAGCTCCTAACTTAGAAAACGAAATGTATTTTATAACTCTAAGACAGTTCAAACTAAGAAAAAATGTACTTTAAATTTAATCAAAATACTTTTAGAATATCTGTGGTAACAGCAACTTTTCCCGTAAATCGAAAGATAAACATAGCATGCTTGTGTTTTCAAAATATTACTGGCTTTGAATACATCGTGATTTTGCTTAATACTTAGATGTAAAATATTGTGATTCATACTTAAAAATGAAAATATAACGTTTTATATATCTTGTACACATGCAAATAAATTATTCTTTCATAACGAACAATTGAATTGAAAATATCTCAACACGCAAGCCAACCATATATTAATTACTGAATCAAGTAATTCATAAATTAATTATAAATTATTCTTATATATTTCCGCTTTCAAAAAATTTAAACTATTAGTCAGTGTATGTACTATGTATAATTAATATACTCGTAAATAAACATTATATAAATATAAAGATATAAACAATATATATATATATATATATATATATATATATATATATATATATATATATATATATATATATATATATATGTATATATATATATATATATATATATATATATATATATATATATATATATATATATATATATATATATATATATATATATTATTATTATTATTATTATTATTATTAAGGTTTTGCATAGTCAAAATAAGCAAGCCATTAATCTCATTTTTTGAAGAAAAGACGTTTTAAGCAGCATTTACAATAAATACCATCTTATATCAATAGATTTTTAACTCATACATTTACAAAATAAATGTGGAAATGTGAGCTTTAAATTAATGCAAATATTTTTGTCATGTTTAAAAAATGGAATACATAGTTTTCAAGAAATATGTTTTACTATAAAATATTTCTTAAGTCATACTATAAAAATTTCTTAAATCATTTTTATATTTCGCTATAAATGTAGCACTTTTAATAACAATCGTTTTACTATGATTAATTAAAAACAACAGGATTTATGTTAGTGCTCATTTGTAATTCCACATTTTAATAATTCTATCATTCATCAAGAAACTGTAAAATATATCAATAAATACTTTATTCAAAATTTTGTACCGACAATTTTTTTGTAATAATTTATTTAATGGATAATATTTTTAAAAAGAGATATGATAAATTGTTTAAAAATATTATCTAATAATATATACGAGTAAAGTTATTTTGTTCAAATATAATTCAATTTTAATAAAAAAAGTAACTAAAATAGCGTAAATGAACAATTCAAATTTATTATTAAAAGAAAAATACAATAATAAATTTTATCAAAAAAATCGCAGATTCGCTGCCAATCATTGATCTATTATTTGAATTATTTGGTCACAAAATAAAACATTATAATTCAAAATTAGAGAATTGTTTTTTATGATTCTTCTGAGTTTTAGAATTTAAATGGAAATTTATTTTAGGTTTTATATTACTTCTGATAATAATTTTGATTAAAATTAACATAAGTTCATTTCTCAGCATTAGGTCATTATTTTTAGTCAAAAACAAGTAAATACTTACCTCATCCTGATTTGCGTTTGTACTGCAACCCTCCGCCATGTTTTCGGTTGTGACTTCCGCTTTTGCCTTCAACAGTTTTGAATCATAGTTGATTAATACCATCTTATATCTTATGTATTACCATCGACTAGTAGCCGGTCGAATCATTATCAAGAATATTATCATCTTTCGAAGTTGACTTTCACACTATTATCTATTTTTTGTGATAAAAAAACTCTATCACTCGAATTTTTTAGTCTTGATAACTAGTATTTTATCTCGAAATATACTTACTGTGTATTTACTTTTTAGTTAATTTATCAACTAAGATCACTGTTGTGGAACCAGCAGCATTGGGTGCATCATTGGGTGCGCTGCTCCACTTTTCCAAATGAACCGTAATTTGGTGTGGAGTTCGACTTCCTTAGTATACATATGCCATAGGAACCCGTTTATAGGGTGGGCAACCATTCACAACCCATTCATACAAGAAAAGGACAAAGACAGTATAGATTGAAAGCGAAAGTACATCCATGCCCGAAGTGGGATTCGAACTCAGGACCTATCTATCCGCAGTCGGGCACTCTGGCCACTTGACAAGTTGGGCGGCAGTTATTTTTATTGTTTATTTTAAGTAATTTAGAGGTTTTTTTATTGATCAATCCCTGATGGATGATATCTACCATACAATTGAAGAGCAGAATAGTACTCTTGTACTGTGGGTCCCGGGTTCGAATCCCGGTTCGGCCAAGACGAAAGAAATAAGAGAAGACAAAACATTGAATATTAGCTATTTCTTTTTCTTCATATCCCATCACTAATAATAAAATAATGAATTTTACTTTAATTCAATACAGTTGATAAGAAAACATTTATTGATGTTCATAAAATTGAATAATTATATAATTACCAGGATCAGGCTTAGAAATCCTGAAAGTATTAATTTGATTTATTATTATTAATAATAAAAATAAAATTTATAGCCATTTTGATATGTGTTAGAAATAAAATTTAAGCCGACCAATGGCTGAGTGGTTAGCGTTCCTGACTCTTGAGCTGTGTTCGAATCCCGGTTCGGGCATGGATGTTACTATCCCTCTGTGTTTTTCTGTCCTTTCTTGTGTGTTGATGTATGAATGTGGCCCGCCCTATAAACGGGTCTGTGGTGGTATGACGCGGGTAATGCTACTCGCCTCCGTGACTTGGTTCACAGGTGCCCGCGCTGGGTAACGACAAATGAGTAGCAGTTTCCGGCCTTGTTGTGGCGAAGGGTTAGTCCCCCAAATGCCCGCCGTTATTAAAAAAAAAAAAAAAAAAAAAAAAAAAAAAAAGCAGAATAGTCTTAATTTTATTGAAAGTTTTCTTGCAAAACTCATCAGATGATTTAATATGCACAATAATTTATTATAAAAGTGATTTCGTTCAAATAATTTATGCTGCCATGAATTCCTCGTAGAATTTTTTCTGATGAAAAATGTTATGTCAGTATCTTTGCGATAAAGTATATAACGGGAAAATTGTATTTCGAGGTGTCACTTGGCGAAACTTGGCGATTTTTTGTTGCCAAATGTGTTTTTATACGTGTTTAAAGAAATAATAAGTGGTGTCGTAAACACAATGCAATGATACAAAATTTTAAAAATTGCCCAAGTTTTACATACTTTTAACGGTAAAAATAAGAATTTTTAAATAAAAAATTTTTTATCACCCTACTCAACATCATTCAACCCGGTGCCAAATTGGTGAAAAACCATGAGGCACCTTGAAGTATAGACCGTCAGCCTACAACTCAGTTTAAATAAAGTTGAGAGTTTGGAAAAAAATAATCTTATTTGCTATTTCAGAATTTATTTTTATTTAGAATGAAGTCTAAATTTCACTTCCTCTGATTTTTAGGATCCAGAACAATAATTATGCCATGATTTTCTATATGTTTTAATTATAGATCCTAAAATTAAAATGAAAACTAAAATTGTGATAACTTTAATGATTTCTCCAAATGTTTTATGTATAAAAGCTCATGTTTACAAAATAATATTTCTTCCAGACAACTAGCTTTCACAAAATTTATATACAGTTGGCAAAAAAAGTATTAGAAGAGTAGGAAATTTTAAGGTTTCAAGGTAATGATATGAAACATTTGTCACATAGTGTTTATATTATGTAATACTTTTACATAATTACACATGGAATAAGAAACAAATATTTAGAATCAATAGGATTTAAAAAATAAAAATAAAAGAAGATTTGCTTTGCAAAGAAAGTATTAGAACCTCGAACTTCAATATTGAATCATACATAAAATAAAATAACTAAAAATTCAAACGTGATACTAATACTTGGTATGCAGTCCTTTAGCTGAAATTGCTGAATCCAGACGGCATAGATTCCACCAAATCTTAAGTGACGTTTGATGACATGCTGGTCCAGGCATCTTGCAAAGCTTGCTTTACTTGTTATTGGGAATTTTCTCACTTTTTCATCTAATAGATGCCACAAATGTTCTATAGGATTCAGGTCTGGGGACTGTGGGGGAGTTACCAATCTTCGGGGAGAATTATATAATAGTCATTCTTTAGTTTTGTTGGTAGTATGTTTGGGGCATTGGTGTTGTTGAAAAATGAATGTCTTCTCTAACGCTTCTTTTCTTTGCACTATCTTCCAAGATATCTCGTAACACATCAATATATGACAAAGCTGTCATTTTATCATCAATGAAATGGACTCCAGTGTAAGGCATACAGCCCCCGACCATGATATTCCCTCCTCCGTGCTTTATAGTTTTCTGTACATTTCGAGCCTGAGAAGTAGTTCCTTTTCTTCTCCAAACAGTGGGTACGTGTTTAGGTTTGAAAATTTCAAATTTACTTTCGTCGGAGAAAATTACATTTTTCCAAAAATTTAATGATTTATTTTTATAGTTTTTGGCAAATTCTAGGCGTTTTTTTCTTGTTGATTTCTGAAATAAAGGGTTTTTCCCTTGGCCGTCTTTCTTTTATACCAGCATTATGCAAAACATATCTAACTGTTTGAGGTGTTACAACCTTTCCTGAGATTGATTCAATATTTGCGGCCTACATCCTTGCGCTTCCTGTCGGATACTCTAGAGCATCTTTATTAACTTGTCGCTTTTCTCCGACACTCAGCTTGCTTGGTCTTCCTGATCTTGTCCTATTATCCACAATCCCAGTTTATTTTTTAGAATGTTGTGAATTGCACAAAGTGAAACATTCAACTTACTGGAAATTTCTCGACAGGTTTTGCCACTATTGTGCAGGTGACCGATTTGTTCTCTCTTCGCAAGTGAAATCCCTTTTATTTTGGGTACCATGGCAGGAAAAGATCACTTAAGATGAATTTCTACAAATTAGCAGTGAATGAGATAAGCACCCTTGACATTGATACGGTTGAAAGTAACTTTGAAAGTTTAATGACGTCACCAGCGCTGTAATTTGCATGTTTCTGCTTTTTTTCTAAAACTTTTTTTTTGCGATGCAAATTTTGTTATTTTTATTTTAATAATATTGTAATTATTTTTAAATTTTATTTTTTACTTAGTTATAATTTTCTAAGAAAATATTATCATTTATAAACTAATTATACGATTTACTTGATTTTATTAACTTGAAAACTACAATTTCTTATTGTTCTAATACTTTTTTGCCAACTGTATTGAATAATGGCTGTTTTAAATTTGTTTTTATTACTGTATAGATTTGTTTGACTCGAGGCTTCAAAATTGCCTCATTGACTCGACGCTTCAAAAGGCCTCATTGACTCGAGGCTTCAAAAGGGCCTCATTGACTCATCATCGATGCTTCAAAAGGGCCTCATTGACTCGACGCTTCAAAAGGGCCTCATTGACTCGATGCTTCAAAAGGGCCTCATTGACTCGAGGCTTCAAAATGGCCTCATTGACTCGATGCTTCAATAGGGCCTCATTACTCGATGCCTCAAAATGGTCTCATTGACTCGATGCTTCTAAAGGGCCTCATTGACTCGATGCCTCAAAATGGCCTCATTGACTCGATGTCGTCTGGGGAAACCATGCTCAATACTAAAAACGATTTTTATTTTAAGGAAATATCTCTTTTATTTTTTTCTCATATGAAAAAAACTATGTTTATCTACTTTTGTACTCAAATGTTTCATAAAACACATTTCTCTCTGCCAAACAAATGTCATTTTTATCTTATATAGCCTACTATGTATGTCAATAATGTATTAATCAACCAAACAATTCTCCAGGTTCAAGATCAACTCACAATCTCAATAGCTTTTATTTGTTTTGAGCAGTGTATTTATTATTTTATTAATAAATTAGTTTTAATTTTTAAACTGGGTGGTCGTAGCTTCCTTGGCATGTGCCCATGTCCATACACACTACACTACCTCTGGCATTTCCGAGTTAGAACAGACCAATTGATAATTAATCTGATAAATTTACATTTTATTCCCAAATTATAATCCATATAAATTATACTGGTGGAAAGTTTTTGGAAATCTTTCGACATCTTTGAAGAGGGAGAGAGAGAGAGAGATACCACAAACTACAAACCTAATTCTTAGTATTATTTCTGCTTCTTTTTGGGTGTTATTTTTCTTTGTTTATAATTCAATATCAAATGCGCCTAGTCATAAATAGTGACTAGGCATGTTAAAGTTCCAGAGAGTTTTCTGCTGATGAAGTGTGGTATTGATAGGATTATGCCCACTCACAGTTGATAACCTAATTCAAAATTAATAGATATTCAATAGTTTTAGGTTTTTACGAACCTTTAATTTACAAACTCTGATGATTTTATGAACTACTTTCTGATCCCTAACATAGTCTCACTGACATAATCATAATTTCAACTTCAATTTATGAATTAAAATTTTGAAAAATCTTATTTTCATGAATATTTCTTTATTTTGTACCATTTAATCTTTTTTTTTCAACTTTTAGGAATTTGAATGTGTTTCTCTCCCATAATTTAATTACCCTCATATTGTCCATGCTTTAGATAATATTTAATAATTTTAAGTGTGAAATTCGTAAGTACTGTTGCAATAATTGCTCCAAGGTCGCTCGTTTAATGAAATCGACTTTCTTAACTCTAGAAAGCCTCTAGAATCTAGAGTCAATGTCAATCTATGCTTAGGGGATATTGAAGAGTATATAATATCTATATTATTTTTTGACTGCAAGCTTTATTGAAGAAATCACCATAATTGAAGAAGGCCAATTACATCATTTACCTGATGACGTGAAAGAAAACGTATTACTTGTTCAGGAACTTCAAATGAAAAATGTACTGGTGTTCGAAATTTCATTTTTAGGATTTAGTAAATCTGAGTTAAATGTAATTTTGGTAAAAGTTTGCAATAGGGTACCCTTTGATTCTTCGGCGATTGCCAAAATGTGACTAACGAGATGACTACTACACAAAAGCTATATAAAGAAAGGATTAACATCAATTAAATTTTATCGCCAAGTTTTTCACCAAACAAAGGTTTATTCGATTCTACTCCGAACCTGTAATTTTACTTAAGTAATATCAGATGATTGACGCCATAACGATTGAGAATAAAGTACTTTAGGCAAAACAAGCAGAAAATGACATAAGTACTAAAACTGTTTGAAAAACAATCGGATGAATGTCTGATAAGATTATGGCACTTTAAAAAAAGCAGTGAAAAATTCTTTATTGCACAAAAGAATTGGAAAAATGTGATATTTAAGGTGTAGCTTTAAAATTATAAAAAAGGTAAATAAATAAATATATGATTACTTTATATGATTTTGTATCAATTAAATGAAAGTAAAATTTTTTTTAAAAAAATATGAGTTTCATTTTGCACATTTTTCTTATTTAGTGCATATTATATAATTTTCTTAATAATACTTAAACTACTAGCTATAAAAAGTAGTTTGGTAAAGAAAATATATACATCTAATTTTAAGAACTATTACTTATATTTTTTCCTATTTTATGAATTTTAGATTTTACCGGTCCTTACATGTCCGTAAAAACGAACCTCAACTGTATTCGATGACAGTAAAGCTTAATTTTTACATTTTTTGATAAGTTTCAAATTCTCACTCTCTTATATGTGTTTGTGTTAATAAAAAATAACTTGTTAATTAAAAAATATTTTAATTTTCAGAAATTAAAAGTTGGCCCATAAGTCAACATCTTCCTAATGAATATGCTCCTGACTACAACATTTTAAAGCTCGTTTATGGAAGAGCCTGCAGAAATGCAAACTGTGATAAATGAAGAAGAGATTTTTTACTTCATAGCAGCTACTCTCCAATTTAATTTTTTTTTCCAACGGCGGGCACTTGGGTAACAAACCCTATGCCACAACAAGGCCAGGAACTGCTACTCTTTTGTCATTACCCAGCGGGCACCTGTGAACCAAGTCACGGAAGCGAGTACCGTTGCCAGCGCCATACCACCACAAATTCATTTATAGGGTGGGCCACATTCACACATCATCTCGGAAGAAAGGACAGAGGAACACAGAGAGAAAGAAACATTTATGTCCGAACTGGGATTCGTACCCGGGACCCACAACTCAAGAGTCAGCAACGCTAACCACTCAGCCATCGGAATTGAGCCTAAAGAAAAATTGGATGACATCTTACTATCAAAGTAAATTACCGAAACCATGCTCCCTGTAATTTGATTATGCATTTGTGCGCTTATATTCAACAAGCACACACACACATATATATGATTGTATGCATGCACATATGCATAGATCGATACATATAGATATATATGTTGAGATACATAAAGGAGCATAATAATATTATAATAGCTAGATACTATTTGTCTAATTTTCTGAATTTACATCATTTTTTTCAGTTCACTTGCAAAACAATGAAATTGGATTTTAATTTAATTAATAGACATTAGAATCAAAAACGGTCCTAAATACCATTGTTTAAATTAAAATATTTTATTTCAAAACTTTTTACAAATGGCTAGTTTCCGGCTGGAATGTATCATTTCTTTCCAGTTTTTCTTCAAAATAAGCAATAACTGTATGAATGAGCATGTGCTCTTATCTTTTTCTTGGTACACTTCACTATAATACATTACCATTAAAAATATTAATTACAAGAAAATTTATATTACGAAAGTGTCAAATATGTTTTACCTACATTTCAATAATATGTAAAAAATCATATTTACAAATATTACAATTTGATAGTAAGTAATTATTGATTTTATATTTTTTTATAATTTGAGAGTCTTTAAAAATGTTATATGCCGCTGATGAAATCATAATTTCAAAAAATTCTGATTCTAGTAATTTTCAATTGGATGCAGGAAACGTTTTAAAAAATTTTAACAATAAGTATTTTTATTATACCTAGAAATAATCGTTCTAAGAAAATTGAAATCACAGATATTCCATTTTATAAATATTATCTCAAATAAAAAAATTATACATATCATTGACACAATACAGGAATTTTCAAGAGTGTAAGGTATTATCTGATAAGAAAAAAATACAGCACTATGCATAATCGCAACTTTGAACACCTACTGTAAATATTTTTCTCAACAATAAATCAATACTTTGGAAAATCTGTAAAGATAGTAAAACTATAGGTTCCAAAAATGAAGATGCAAGTTAAAAATTCTGAGTAGAGAAGACTACGGCTTATAAATGAAAGTTATGTCGATATCGATAAATAATCTCAAAATGAAAAGTGTCATCGAGTATAAAGTATAAAGCATTTTTTAAATTACACAACTATGCTTTTGTGTAACTTCCTAATTTCGATAACAAAGTCTTCAATCAGATAATAATCGAAAAAAAATTATGTTCTATGAAAATTAATAGCCAACCTACTGAAAATAATATAATGCACTAGAAACAATTTTATAGTAATATAAATTCATCTAAGTTTATGAAGCACAAATAATTTGCAACAGAACTCTAATGATCACCCAAAAGAACGAAGTTGAAGTACACTACTGGCCATTAAAATTGCTACACCAAGAAGGAATGCAAATAACAGAACGATATTTATTGGACACATACATTATAGTGGATAGAACAAGTGATTAGATTTACAGGAAATTAGGATGTATAGATCTTGAGAAATCAGTACCCAGAGCAGCCACCTTTGGCTGAAATAAAAGCATTTATCCGCCTAGGCATGGAGTCAAACAGAGATTGTATGGCATGTACGGGGATCTCAGTCCATGCAGCTTCAACACTCTGCCACAGTTAATCGATAGTAGTGGATGGTGAGTGATGGCGCGCCAATCGCTCGGCAACCATTGACTACATGTTGTCAATTGGTGACAGATCAGGAGAACGTGCTGGCCAGGGTAACAGTCGAACCTGTTCTGTATCAAGGAAGTTCAGAACAGTACGGGCAACATGCGGTCGTGCATTATCCTGTTGAAACAAAGCATTAGGGAGACCTCGAAGATAGGGCAGAGCTACGGGCCTTAACACATCGGAAATGTAACGGTTGCTGTTCAAAGTGCCGGTAATGCAAACAAGAGGTGATCGAGACGTGTATCCAATGGCACCCCATACCATCACTCCAGCAGATGGGCCAGTATGGCGATGTCCAATGCAAGCTGGCAATGCGCGTTCTCCACGATGCCTCCAAACACGGATGCGGCCATCATGGTCCTGTATACAGAACCGAGATTCAACTGTAAAGATGACGTGATGCCATTCCACGTGTCCAGGTTCGTCACTGATCACACCACTGAAGGCGCTTCTGTCTGCGACGCATCGTCAATGGTAGCCGAAGCCATGGTCGCTGTGCAGACAATCCATGCTGCAGCAAACGTCGTCGAACTGTTCGAGCAGAAACTTGTTGCCTTGCAAATGACTCCATTTCTCGACTCAGGGTTCGTGACGTGGCTGTACGATCCCTTGTGACCATGCGGATAAGATGCCTGTCTTCTCTGCTGTTAGTGATGGGGGGTCGCTGAGATCCTGCATGACGTTCCGTATGATTGTCCTGAACCCATCGATTCCATATTCTGCTAACAGTCATGGGGTCTCGACCGACGCGAGCAGCAATATTGCGGTACGATAAACCGCAATCCCGGTAGGCTATAATCCTTCTTCGATCAAATTCAGACACGTGCGGATAGGCATTTCTTCTTCTTACACGAGGCATTACAACAACTTTCTTTGCCGAAAACAACGTTGAAACGGAAATTGAGTATGAGAAAACTGCTGTCAAATCTCTGGTTTTATACACATTGTAGATGTCGCTACTGTCGCCTGCTTTGTATGAATGCGCTGAAAATCTAATGATTTGCATATCACAGCAAGTTCTACCTATCATGCAAATTTCACGTGTGTGGTGTGCCGCTTTCCTGGTGTAGCAATTTTAATGGCCAGTAGTGTATGAGAATGAATTGTAAAAAAAAAAAAAAAAAATACGCGAAGATAAACTATTGAACTATGAAAATGTGCTATTATTTTCAAATGAGTCTCAACCAACTCAATGTAATATATTTTTCAGATATTTACGATAACCTTTGAACAGGAATTATTTTCAAAATGGTCTAATATTACAAAATTTAGGATTTATATATTCATTTGTGTTAATGAAGGAAGGAAATTGTTATTATATAATGCTAAAAAATTGTCTGTTTATATGAATAAATTATTACTTAGAATTATATAAATTTATGCGATTTAAATATGTTAAAGATTTGCATTTGACAATCCACCATATTACATTTTCATATAATATTTTTGAATGGTATTTTTATTGACCATTATTAATTTAATAATTTATTGAAAATAACTAATATTTTTTTAAAAATAGATAATTAATAAAATTTAGAATATATAAAAAGTGGACATACAGTATCAAAATAAAATTTGACAAAATAAGTCCCTTAACAAGAAAAAGAGAAACAAATAAAGAAAAAGGTTGGCTCAATTTTACTTTTAAAACATTGAAATTGGATTTTATTTTAAATAATGCACATTAAAAGCAAAAATATTTCTAATGTCAATTATTTAAATGAAAGAATTCTATTTAAGAACTTTTTATAAACGACTCATCTTCAGAAGATGATTTAGTTTTTCCAATTTTTCCTTAAAATAAAAATTTAACTACCATAATGAGAATTGCTCTGATGTTTCTCAGTGCGATTCATTAAAATACGTCATCATTTATTATTAAGAATATTAATTATATGGAAGATTATACTATATAGGTGTCAGATATATTTTATATATATTTCGACGGTGCGTAAAAAATCATATTTATAGATATTATAAATTGATAGTAAAATATTGATGATTCTACATTTTTTATAATTTGTGAGTCTTTAAAAATGCTACACGCCATTGATAAAATCATGATTTCTAAGTAATCTGAATTTAGTGATTTTCTATTAGATGCAGATAATTTTAAATTAAATAATTAATAATAAGCATTTTAATACACACAGCTAGAAATAACCTTGGACAATATCAAAATCAATTTGACAAAATAAGCCACTTAACTAAAGAGAAACAAATCAAGAAAAAGGTTGGCTCACTGTTACTTGTGTGAAAACATTGTGTGAGTGAAATTGGATTTTTTTTTATTAATGGGCATTAAAATATTTCTAACATTAATTATTTAAATGAAAATATTCTATATAAGAACTATTTACAAACGGTTTATTTTCGACTGATAAGTTTTAGTTTTTCCAATTTTTCTTTAAAATAAGATTCAACTATCTGAATGAGGATGTGTTCTGATATCTTTCAGTTCGATTCTTTAAAATACGTCATCATTAATTATTAAGAATGAAAATTATATGGAAAATATTGTACTACAAAGACGTGTCATATATGTTTCATATATATTTTAGTAAAGTGTAAAATGTCATATTATAAACTGATAGTAAAAATTGATGATTCCACATCTTTTTTTTATAATTTGTGACTTTTTAAAAATGCTACACGCTGATTATAAAATCATAATTTCTAAGAAATCTGAGTTCATTGATTTTCTGTTGGATGTATAAAATTTAAAATTAAATAATTTATAATAAGCATTTTAATGAAGTGTTAGAAATAACCTTTCTAAGAGCTATAAAATCACAAATTTGTTTCTACATTATCAATATTATCTCATATATAAAATTGATATAAAGTTGTGCATATACAAACAAGCAAACCTTGCTTCTGTTAATAATATAAGTGTTTATCCCTATGTATGAAATTATTTATAGTAATGGCACAGATACTGTATAATCCCTCAGGCCAAATTCTGAGTTTGGTGATTTTTTTGGCGAATTTTCTTATTTATCTGGAAACCTGGTGTTTATTAAGTCATAGAGATGGAGACCTATGAGAATTATGCTGAAAATTCTATTTTGGCAGCCCTAGTATTCACGTCATCAAAAGAAGTCACAATATGTCTTGGCAACATTTCAGAATTTTTCATGCTGGATTATACAGCAGCTGTGCCAGAGCTGTAAAATTGTGAATATGCTGTTCAGCACTCCGCTCTAAGAAATGAATATTCAAGAAACTGTTATTTTTTCAAACACAAATTATTTATTCACAATATTAAAATATCAATTTCCATTCATATGATAACATAAAATCATGGAAAAGAAAATATACAAAATTTATAAATTTATATATACGTATGTGTTGCTTCAGCATTATTCTCTTTCAGGCCTACTTTTGATGTTCTCTAATTTATTTAGATTTAGAAATTTCATATTCTCTAAATCAAATTTATATATACGTATGTGTTGCTTCAGCATTATTCTCTTTCAAGCCTACTTTTCATATGCTCTAATTCATTTAAGCAAACTCTTGATCTTTTTGCTAATTCTCTAAACAATTCAGAATTTTTGTGCTTTGCCCCCAACAAAAGTTCTTTGAATGAAAAATAAATAGAAACACAATTGATTATTGCTTGCACCAAGTGGGGATCGTGGTTCAATTTAACCACGTGGCCACACAATTCAACAGTATCATCCGAATCTATAGCTGATTTCGCCAACCTCATCAGCTCAGCTCTGTATTCCATTTTTTCTGCTTCGAATTCGATTGGATGGTTTACTTTCAAAGCCCTATTTACTCAAAGAAAAACAAGAAAATTATCAATTTGAAGTAGATTTTAAAACATACAGAAAGGAAGGCAAATAATTAGATTACTTAAATTATTATTATTATAATAATTCTTAGTAATAAAGATTGTCATCTGAAGTATATTAAGTACTAGATAAATAGCGTATGTATTATATTAAATTTTAAAAGGCAAAGAGGAAAAAAGATACAGAGCAATAACTTCGTTATCTTTGGAAGTACCACAAATAATAAAAATCAGTGATGGAAATGTATATCACATTAAATCCCAATGCAATAATCATGAAATACTACTTAAGTAATTTACAAAAAATTTCTAATATTAATTTGAGTAATAATTTTTCAGTGCAATCTCTATAACATTATTGATACTTCCTAACAAAAGGAAATTATTACAATGCAAATTTTAATATTGTATTCTGATTGGTCACCATTCTATTATAATGAAATTTAGATGATTTGGTAACACCGTAAATTATGTCATGATATATAATTTTCATAAGTTAAAGACTATTAATAATTATAGAAATTAAATTCAAAATTATTTATTAATTTACAATAGTCTCCAATAATCTTGATATTTATTAAATAAAATGACCATCAAACGGTAATTTATCACAATCAAAATTAATAATTTGAAAATTCTATACTAGCGAGGCATAACAAATTCTACAGTTTCTCAATTCTTTCGGGACTTATATATAGACGCAGCAACTCGAATTTCAAGGGTATTTGTTTCCAGAAGGCTTCATGAAAAAGATTTGTTTATGCGAAAACCTGTGATTTGCGTTCAGCTTACTTCTAAGCACAAGATTGTCCATTTATCATAGTGCAGAAATCTTAGAAATTATGGTATGGATTAATGGGCGTCAGTTCTCTTCACTGATGAGTCTATGATCACAGGCTGCCCCCATATATTCCTACATAAAGAACCAGGGACTCGCTAAATGTCCTTCAATGTCTGTGAAATCAATCATTATGGCGTGGGAAGTTTAGTTGTATGATTAGGCATCAAGTCAAATGGCCTTCACCAAGTCTTTGACAGAGGCAGTGTGAGTACTGTAAGGTATAGGAATGAAATGATATCTTGGAGCCATAAGTTCGCCTTTTCACTGACGAAGTTAGCAGCAGTCGCCGGATGAATTGATCTAGCATATTTTCAATCCAAGAGAGCATGTCTAGGACAATCTGGCGAGGGCAATTGTTACTCCCAAATTTGTTCCGAGAACCATCCAGGACCTTAAAATAGCGTTGCTGAATTAGTGGGACCAGTTGCCCCAGAAAATCATAAGCTGTCTTCACCCAAATTGCAACACCAAGACAGATTTAGAATTCATGTAGATAACATGTTGACCAAGTATCAAATAATTAAATTTATAGACTTCTGTGAAGTGTGGTTCCTGTTAAAATCGGTAGCCAGAGTAGCCTTCATTATTGGAAATCACCGCTGTCACACGCCTCGGCATTGATTCAAAGAGACTTTGGATGTTGCTCTTGGGGTACAGCAGACCAAGCTGCTTCCATATGTTGCCAAAGCTGCTCTGGTGTAGCAGCTGGGAATGTAATCTGTGTACATCGTTAAACAACCCTGGACCACATGTTTTCTATCGGTGAAAGATCCGGAGCGCAAGCCGGCCAGAGAAGTAATTCAATCGAGCAATTCATGAAGAACCCTTGGAAAATGAGTGTCATGTGTGGTCGTGCATTATCCTGTTGAAATATGGCAGTGGGCAAGCCCTGAATGCAAGGAAGGACAACTGGCTCTAACACCTCGGAGATGTAGCTGTTTAAAGTAATGCGTACTAGAGGAGTGCGAGAGTGATATCCGTACTAGAGGAGTATTTAGGGAATGATTGGACCGTTGTGGCGGTGAATAATGCAGCTGTTCAGCATCCTTTCTCCACGGTGTCTCCAGACTCGAATGCCATTCGTGGTGTTGCAGACAAAAGCGTGATTCGCCATTAAAGACAATTTCATTCCATTCAGCTTTCCATATTGTTCTTTCATCGTACCATTGGCGGCGGAAACATCAGTGGTTCTGCGTCAAAAGTAGACAAAGCAATGGAAGTCCACTCTGCTGTAAACGGCGTCGAATGGTACGCGCTGACACTGGATGATGTGTTACAGACTGAATGTGCTGTATTCGTGATGTGGCTGAGCAATCCGTCACTGCCATGCGTGTCACTCACGATCATGAGTGTGTCGTATAACTGTTGCATAGTTATTTGTATTGCAACGTATCACTGTATGTATAGTTCAAATTTCATTAAAATTGGTCCAGTGGTTCTGGATATAATTCATCAAATCTGAAAATTCTCTTAATTTTGAACATTACTGTATGTTAATTTTCTACATGCGACACAGTCAACCATAATATATTCCATTAATATTTTCCGATGATATTTTTGTTGACAACTGTTAACTAAATAATCTGTGGAAAATTAATAAATTTTGAAAATAAACAATAATTATGATGGCGAGTATGTAAAAAAAATTGGTCACAATATTAAAATCAATTTAACAAAATTATCTAATTAACAAAGAACGATAAAATTTAAAAAATTAAGAAAAAGTTTGAAAGCTGTTGATATAAGGGATTTTTTTTTTTAATATTTGGAGCCAAGTGACCACAATTCTATAGGTTCCAGTGCTTTATTCCCTAGTAATAAGCAAAAATAACATAAAAGTTTAAAAATAAATATTTTCGATCATAAAAAAATTTAATTGCCAAAAGTTAGAAAAGTAGTTATATTTCCTAGAAACTCAACATTTAATTAAAACATTTTGATTTACGGCCAGTATTGTTAAAAATAAATTTTGTTTAATGACTTTTCAAGTATTCGCTTTCATCTTTCACTTTTATGTTTTAGTGATGAATCTGTATTTTATACATTGAGAGCAGTTTATTGATTATTGAAATCACTCGGTGTTTGGTCCATCAAATTCATGCTATAGTATGTATGCTAAGTTATAGTTATTAAAAATATATAGTTTTATATCGTAAAAGGATCTCTGAATTAAAATCAATACCTAAAAATCTTTGAATGAACGAATTATAAAATCTATTTAGAATTGAAATCTTTAGGAAGATTGAAGTTTGTGCATCTCCTTACCATCTAACTAAAACTCAATCACAGAATATCTAAAATAAACAATATGGAATTTTTATGATCAGTTGAAAAAGCGTACATGGATTCTATTAAAAATGCAGAGGTTAATATAAAGAAAACATTTAAGAAAAGTTGGACATTGTTTCGAAATTGCAATTGTTTGAATTAAATATTGGTAATTAATAAGACACTGATGTCTCCAAATAATAGCAAAATCCACTTAAAAGCATGCTTAAAATCTACTTTAAAAAGAAGTGAAAAATAAGATAGTATAAAACAGAATAATAATTTGCAATTAAATGTATATTTTTTTAAGAAAAAAGACTTTGATATTTTACTCAAAAAGAAAGTAATATAAATATTTAACATTTTACTGATTATAGTTTTCATTTTTATAAAATTTTTTGTTAAAGTACATATAATAGATTGTTAGACGTAATAAAAGCTTAAAATGAGAATATAAATTAAATTAAATTAGATAACATTTAATTTTTTAAACTTTAATCTAAGTTATATATTAAAATTGAAAAGAGTGACTTAACTTACTGAGGAGTTTTATTCTTACCTTTTATACCATTCTAAAGCAATATCACTCTTGCTAAACATACAAGCTTTACATAGAAATGTTTCATCCTTCATCAACGAAAAATCTTGTTTCACATTGGAGAAAAAGACAGCTGAAAATACTTTAGTGTAGGAATCGTAACCAGTTAATATGTCTTCGATATCTGACACAATATCCACGTCTATACCAGATGGGAACAGTTTTTTCAATTCTTTATCCAATTCCTTCGTCTCTTCAAACCAATTCTCAATGTTTTCAAATAATTCTATATCCTTCTTGATGATGGTCAAAATATCACGCAATATGAATTTCGAATGCATCACGTTCACAAAACTGGACAGTAAACCAAGATAAGCCAAATGAGGTACAAAAGTACAAAAGGTTTGTGCTATTAAACCTAAAACTGGATGAACTCCAAAAGCTTCTTTTGTCACGAAATCGGATACCTTATGCTCAGACAAAGAATCTAAGTTGTATAAGAGATCTATTACAGAACTAAACAGACGACAAATAGTTGAAACTTGATGACTTTGGTCTAGGGAACCAGCGCTTGAATTGATTACATCAATCATTTCTCTTCTTACTGCTGCCCAAGCTTCTATATCATCCAACAATTTTCCTGTTGATTTATAAGGAAAGGTTTTTACTCTGTCCTGAAATTTTTCGAATTGATGACCTTTCTTTTTTTGTATCTTTTCAAAAAGATTTTCGTATTCATTTGCTACTAACATAGAAACTTCAACGACAAAATCACGGTTGCTTATATTTTTTACAGTACAATTAGCAACACTAAACTTTTTACTTTCTTCATATTCTTTTATCTTTTGTTCTATTTTTGGTACGATCTAAAAAAAAAATTAATAATTTTTACATGATGTTGATTGATTTGTTACTTTTGTAGTTAATGAGAAAATAAATCATACCATGATCTTTAGAGAAATAATTTACGTTAATATTATAGTTTCATGTGTTAATAATTTCTTTAATTTTCATATATAATTATAATTTTTCAATTCCTTCTAATTTGCAAAATTGAAATAATTAAATTTCAGGTTATTTATTTAATTTATATGTGTAAAAGCATGCGTTCGTACAAAATGTCTGAATAAATAAATCTTATCTCCCTCAATTTTTAAACACTGATAGTTAGAATATAAATAAATAAAATATAGTTATAATAAAATGGCTGTTATAACTGCCATTTTACTATGATTGAATTTCATTATTATGAATATGTTTTAACTTCATTTTTTTCCAAATGTATGAAATATTATGATTTTTTATCATTATTTAAAGTAAACTGTTAAGTAACGTGTTTTATCTATAACTTTTGGTAAATATTTAAAATTGCTTTAAAAACTAATAACTAGTGTAAAATATATTTCTTTTCATAAGCACTGACAATAAATCACTATTAAAAATTAAATACTTGGCCTATAATTAGGAAATTTCGTATTAATAAACTCTCCTTACGTATAATAAATATTGAAAGATAAATATAAATTCTTCATTATTAATAATAAATCATGAAAACTTCAATAAAGATATTATTTCCTATATGAATATTCTATACAATATACATTTATTTACTTCAAATATTAATTATATTTAAAATAAATCAAAAATAAGTGTTACATGCTTAAGCCCCAGATAACTAGTTCTTTATTTTTTTATGCTGGTAATACTTTATTTAATTTCTTGTTAAATATGAAGCTAAACTGTATCTTCTGGAATGAAAATTATTGTGTGGAACTATATTTTTAATCTATATAAAAATCAGCGTTTGGGTGTGAAAGAAAATAGACCTATAAATTAAAATTAGGAAAATATATAATTCATAATCTACAACAATAAACTGGTGAAATATATTATTAGAATTGTTAAAATTGTTTGTGACTTAGTTGTGTACAATTTTTCAACACTTCTACCAATAAATACTCAACAAAACATACAGATTAATAATTTTAAAATATATTTTAATATTTCTTATCGAAGAAATAACAGAAATTCAACTAAGAACATTAGTAGATTCGGTTCTAAAATACAATTCCTTTACTAATGAATGTAAGAAAATAGTTATCAATATAGATATGATGAGGCTTAGACACCATTTCTAAACTTCAATCTAAAAAATACTTTTGAAGACAAAAATTACAAAAAAAAAAAAAAAAAATTAATGCTTCGTAAAGTTTTAAAAAATTGTCATATGGAATTGATGTTTTGATAAAAACAAATTTCTGAATTTAAATTAAACTAAAAAAATTGATAGAATTTGAAATGTTTTTCCAGTTATGATCATTTGAGGAATATGAATGTAAATATAATATTTTTTCACAATGCCAGCTGATCTTAGGATTGCTACATTCAGCACTACAAGGGGTAAAGGATGATGGCAAATTATATATATATATATATATATATATAAATATATTTTACATATTTTTTCTATAATGACTTTTTCATTCAGTAAAATATAAATGCAATAATTATAACATACAATATTTTTTTTAAATCTGAGTACATTAAAATTTTAATGTATTTAATTACTCTCGGAAATAAGCCAATGGTTTTATAAAAGTAATTTGTTTTATAAAATTAAATTAAATATCTGACATTAGATCCTTTAGAAAGTCTTGAAATTTACATAGAAAAGACTAAAGGAAACTATTTTTAACCAAATTAATTTACTTTCTTCCATTTAAAACCTAATTTTTCTTTTTTTTAACGTTAAGTATCGCGGACTATAATTGTATTTTTTTTTGACGATACTTCATAAATTTTATAAAATATACTTATATGCTGAATATATTAGGTTGAGTGGAAATAAATCCATTATTTCTTAATTACATGGTTGTATTATCGATATATCAATCAATTAAAAGTAATCAATTAATTTTAGTAAAGTATCAATCAATTAATTTTAGATTCATGCTCATAGAAATTTGACATTTTGCACTAAAAATTCTTTTGCTATTTTTGTTTGATCTATTCGGTTGTGAATTACAGAGTGAGAAAAATGAAAGTCAACAAAGAGAAAATTGATGCATTTTCCAGTTTTTCTTTTATAAAGGCAAAAATGCAAGTCACACAACTGTAATTATGAATACTGTTTAAAGTACCGATACTGTAACAGCCAATTACTTTCGTCGATTCTGTTCAGGTACCTAGATGTAAAAAATTCATTTCGCACAAATAAACCCGTCGTCGAAATTAAAAATATAATCACAAACATGTAAAAAGTTGTTCGGCTTGTTAGCAATTGTAACATCAACCACACAGGAACTAAAGATTAACCACTAAAACATTTTTAAGCATTTGCACAAAGCGCAAATACGAAATGGTAAACAAAATTTTGAAGCTCACGTAAAAATAATGGTTTTATTTTAGCCCCAAATAATATATTCCTTTATATGTTTCTCTGATTTACATACATGGAATTGTTTGAAAATGCCAATCAAAAATTCAATGCGAATAGAAGTTGCATTTCAATTTGTTTTTTGCTATCACTAGCAAAGCTTAAAGGTAAAAATAAAAAGTTAATATTTTTTGATTCATCCTGTTTGTTATCGAAATACGTTTATAAGCATTTTATTGAAAAGGAATTGATCAGATTATTGAATAGAGAGCATTAAACCACCATAATGGAAAATATAGAAGATTGTGGTGTCTTGCCAATACTGTTTATAAGAAATATTTTTTTCTCTAAAGCAATTTTGAGATTAATATCAATATGTTATCATTCTTCCCAATAATAAACATTTAAACAGTATATATAACAATAACCATTAATAATTTAATTTATATTGTACAATATGAATATAAAAACATTCGTAGTACAAATCATTCTTAAAATATTCTTATCCAATACGGCGTAAAAAAAAATGATAATTTCAAATCATTGTCTGACAATTATTATATATAATAATAGTTTTAATAATAAAAACATGAATTTTTGTTAGTTGTACAATAAAATAAAGAACTATAAGATACATACATCATACATCTTCTCTTGTTCCATTCCTTCCTTCCTTTACGTAAAGTGTAGTTTAACTGAAAGTGATTACACCAAAAGTGATAGCTTAATATCTCTGATATGTTACTCAGTTTTTTATCATATCATCTTCAAAACTCCGCTAATAGAATTCATTTATCACATATTGCATGCAACGGAAAAATAGATAAAAATTAAAAAGAAAGTAACAAATTTTGATGCAGTAAAAAAGATAACCTTGTTACCTTTACAACAATGAAGCCTCAGCATGTCTCATTCATTTCTTCCCGCATATCGTTAATTCCCTAAACAATGGCATCTTATTAATTTATTTGAGTATTTTGATAAGAATACTCCTATTGGCACTGAATGAAGAAATCGCTCAAAAAATATATATTAAGTTTTATTCATTTTCATTAAGTTTAATTATAAATAAATGTAAATTTATTTTTAATTTACTTAAAAAAACAACAAAATTGTAGTTTAATATGATAATATATATTAATATAGAAAATGAAAGAGAATGTTTTGAATCTTTTCACAAGATTGAAAAATGGTTTTATAATTTTCAAAGGCATATAAAGATATAACTATGTTCTATTACCACTCATTTATCGTCATTTATATTGATGTGACACCTTTCAAATTATCACAATTCCTCAATATCAACATTACAAATGCCAAATGATCATTCAATGAAATGTTATTGAGATAATTGTGTTACAAATTTATAAATAATGATTGTATTTGTCTTAAAATGTCTCAGACAGATCGGAAATTCTCACATTTTGGGCAAAAATTGCTGTATTTAGACGTGTTGTAGTTTATAAAAGCGGATTTCTTAATGATTTGGTGACTTGGCGAAAGTTGGCGAGATTCTTGGCGACTTTGCGACGGTTGACGAAATTCTTGGCGAGAAATCAATACTTCTAAAAACATCCATCACCTAAGTTCTAGGACCAATATTTTTCGAGATAACCTAGAAGCTTCCAGAACCTTGGCGAAACTGGTAGATTTCTCCGCCAAGTCAGGTATAAATACCGCAGCCCGACATGGAAGAGTCGGGTTTTGTGAAGACAGTCAGTGAGTGAAGACGATTAATTGTAGTCTGTCTGAGGTATCTGAGACCTGTGATTGGAAGCTGTTTCTTGTTATATCTGATGAATTGTTGCTGTATAATTGTGATTGTTACAGCGGGAATTTCTTATATCTAGTGAAATTTTTACGAATAAAAGTCTTGTGTTCATTAAGTGGTTGCTTTATTCAACTCTCAATCGACACGAACCCCTTAAACTTCGTACAACTGGTGTCAGAATCGGGGTTGAGAAGTTGATGCAACGTGTCACAACAAAAATGGATTTGGATTTAATGAAAAGTCTTCTCGAAAAATTAGCGGAGCAGATGACTGAGATGAAAGCTGGACAGGATGAGATGAAAGCTAGACAAGAAGAGATGAAAGCTGGACAAGAAGAGATGAAAGCTGGACAAGAAGAGATGAAAGCTAGACAAGAAGAGATGAAAGCCAGGCAAGAAGAGATGAAAGCTGGACAAGAAGAGATGAAAGCTAGGACAAGAAGAGATGAAAGCTAGACAAGAAGAGATGAAAGCTGGACAAGAAGAGATTAAAACCGAGATGATGAAAGAGATAAAATCTGGACAGGAGGAGCTTAAAAAAGGAACTTAAGAAGGACATTATAAGTGTTAGAGAAGAATTCTCCAACATCATTCAGGAGAAGATGAATGCAATGGAAGATAAGGTAACCTCAGTTGAAACTAAAGTTCTGGAGATAGAAGAAAACGTTGAAGAAGCATTAGACAATATGAATAAGGAGATTGAAAGTTGAAGAAGCAAATATCAAACAGGCATGAGGAACCCAACGTGGCATTTATCCCTTCCTTAACTCTCAACATTCGATGGGAAATCATCTTGGCAAGTATACAAGACCCAGTTTATGATGGTAGCGGAAGCTAATGGATGGAATCCCCGAGCCCAAGCTTTTCACCTGGCGGCTTCTTTAAGAGGAGACGCGGCCGACATCCTCGAGACGCTTCCGGAAGAGCAGAGGCATGATTTCCAAGCCCTATCGAGTGCGCTTGACCTGCGGTTTGGAGAAAAGTGCACTAAAGAATATAGCAGACTACAGTTAAAGTCCCGCTATCAAAAAGCGGGTGAAAGTCTGCAAGAATTGGCTGCCGATATTCAGCGACTTCCCATCTAGCATTTTCAGACTGCCCAGCTGAGACAAGTCAAGATCTGGCTCTCCATCACTTCATCGATACTGTGCGGGATCCGGAGATACAGAAAACACTTAGACTCGCCGATGTCAAAGATATCGGATCTGCCCTAGTCTACGCACATAAGATAGAGGCTGCCCAGCAGGCCACGCGTAAAGACCGGCACTCAATCAGAGCTGTCTCTGCTACTGATACGGACTATGATCTAAGAAAGCAAATCGAAGATCTGCGGCGAAACTTCCGTAACTTAAAATTGAGTAAAGGTGGCAGAAACACGAAAATTCAGTGTTGGACTTGCGGTGCAGTCGGACACGCCCATAGAGACTTCCCGAAACGAAAAGATGGTGGAAACGATCTTCCACCACAGCAGGGAAACTAATATGTGGCCATCTCGCGGGGCGGAGATGCCCAGAGAGTCAGAAGCCCCATTTCAAATTGTTTCACATTTCTTCCGTAAGTAGCGACGACAACGGACTTTTCGTTATGGGACATGTCAACGAAGTTCCCTGCAGAATGATAATCGATACTGGAGCCAACGTAACTATCATTAGGACAGATTTGCTCCCGAACTTTGTAAGAAACTCATCTGGACGCCGCCCTGCATTACCCTCCAAACTGTGACAGGTGATAAGATTAAAGTGCATGGAAAAGTCAATCTAAACATTGCATTTGGTAATGCCGTGTACCATCATATGGCATATGTCGCTGACATAAATGACGAATTTATTCTCGGATTGGATTTTCTCAAAGAAAACCATTTCAAGTTAGATTTTAAAAATAATGAACTACTCTCATGTTCTGAAAACAGCGATGTTTAAGACGAAATATTCAGATATTAAAACAGTCCATCATATAACTGCTAAGAGTGAAACAACATTATCACCAAGAACTGAGACAATAGTTTCCGGAGCTCTTTCAGAAGATAATAATTTTCATTATGGATTGACTGAATATCCAGATTCTAACAATAGCGTTAAAAGAGTACTAGTGGCTTCTTCACTCGTCGACATTTCACAAAATGTAATCCCGGTAAGAGTTGCTAATCTAAGCAATAAGGTAAAACTAATAAAAGAAGGAGAAGTGTTGGCGACTTGCACTCCAGTGACCTGTATTAACCGAAATTGTCATGCCACACTATCTGAGCCTCCTGACACTCTAATCAATGAACTCCTTCAGAGTGCAGAGTTAGATGATAAACAGAGGAATGCTGCACACACACACAAGAAATCTATTATAAGAATTCAGAGATCTCTTTTCCAAGAAATTGGATGATGTTGGGCGAACCAAAATGACACAACACCGAATCAATACAGGAAATCGTCCACCCTTTAAACAACATCCGAGAAGACTGCCATTCACTAAGCAGGAAGACGTGAATAATCATCTGATGGAAATGCAGCAAGGAAGAGGTGGATAATCATCTGATGGAAATGCAGCAGAATGACATTATCGAGCCATCAGAGAGTCCTTGGGCTTCGCCTATTGTTTTAGTTCCGATGAAAGAAGGTTCTACCCGATTCTGTGTTGACTATCGTCGGTTAAACAACATCACTAAAAACGATAGTTACCCTCTTCCTAGGATTGACGATACACTTGATGCTTTATCCGGAAAACAATGGTTTTCAACTTTAAATCTCAAGAGTGGTTATTGGAAAGTAGAGATACATCCTGAGGATCGAGAAAAGACTGCGTTCACCACAGGACAAGGACTTTGGCAGTTCAAGGTTATGCCATTTGGGCTTTGCAATGCACCTGCAACGTTTGAGCGCCTGATGGAGACAGTATTACGAGGACTTTCCTAAGAAGCCTATTTGGTATATTTGGACGATATCATTATTGTATGGCGCACATTTGAAGACCATTTAAGAAACATCCGAAAGGTTCTGGAAAAATTAAAAATGGCCAACCTGAAGCTGAATCCTTGCAAATGTAATTTATTTTGCCGTGAAGTAAGCTATCTGGGATACATTATCTCTGCTGAAGGTGTAAGAACAAATCTTGAAAAGATCTCTGCAATTAAGGACTGGAATCGTCCAGAAGATGTCCACCAATTAATAAGTTTTCTTGGACTATGCATGTATTACAGCGAAATTGGTTAAGGGGTTTTCAAGTATTGCCAGACCCCTTCACAAGTTGACAGAAGTTAAACAGAAATTTCTATGGACAGATGAATGTGAGAAAGCTTTTAAACAACTGAAGGAAGCGTTGACATCTTCTCTTCTTGCCTATCTCCAGCCCGGAAAATTATTTATTTTAGACACAGATACCAGCAACGAAAATATCGGAGCTGTTTTGTCGCAGGAAATGGATGATAAAGAATATGTCATTGCTAATTGGAGTAAATGTCTATCAAAATCGGAGCGAAATTATTGTACGACCAGGAAGGAGTTGCTGGCAATCGTCAAAGCCATCGAACATTTCCACCATTATGTCTATGGAAGAAAGTTCTTGTTCCGGTCAGATCACGCATCCTTAACCTGGCTTTTAAATTTTAAAAATCCAGAAGGACAGGTAGCCAGATGGATTCAACGAATCCAGGAGTTTGACTTTGAAATACGTCATCGCAAAGGAACTCTTCATGGAAATGCTGATGCATTAACAAGGAAACCGTGTAATGAAAGCTGCCGATAATGTTCTAGAGTAGAGAAGAATTAATTAGTAAATCCTTCGGTACGCCAAATTACTGTTTCACCGCTATCGAAGCCAGACCCATGGTGTGATAAAGGACTTAGAGAAGCCCAAAAAGAAGACCCAGATATAAATCCAATTTTTGAATTAAAAGAATCTTCCAGTATGAAACCAAGTTGGCAGGATATCTTCACCTACAGTCCTGCTACTAAACAATATTGAGCTCTTTGGGACTCACTCCATATAAGAAATGGTGTCTTATACAGGAAATGGGAGTTCGATGATGGACGTAATTTCAAATGGCAGCTTGTTCTTCCAAAATCAAGAATTTCAGAAGTTTTGAAAGAATTGTATAGTAGCTCAACTGGAAACCACTTCGGAGTAATGAAAACTCTACAGAAAGTTCGAGAACGCTTCTATTGGAGCAAAACTAGACAAGATGTAGAGAAATGGTGACAATCTTGTGATGACTGTGCGGCACGTAAAGGACCAAAGAAACGTAGCCGAGGAAGGTTGCAGCGGTACAACGTAGGAGCACCTTTTGAGCGGATAGCATTGGACATTTTGGGTTTTTTACCACAATCTTGAAATGACAACAAATACATATTAGTTGTCATGGACTACTTTACTATGTGGCCTGAAGCGTTTTCAATCCCCGATCAAGAGGCGACTACAGTAGCCGAGGTTCTAGTGCAGAAATGGGTTTTCAGATTTGCACACCCTTATAAATTCATTCAGATCAAGGGACAAATTTCACCTCTGTTGTGTTTAAAGGAATGTGTCAAATTCTCGGAATAGACAAGACGCAGACCACGCCATTACACCCGCAATCGGACAGCATGGTAGAGAGGTTTAACAGAACTATCTTGAATAATCTCTCACTTATGGTTTCCAGAAATCAGCAAGATTGGGATTTGAAGCTACCTCTGTTTCTGCTTGCATATTGCAGTGCAGTCCATGAGACTACCGGATATACTCCATTCCAGATGCTCTTTGGTCGCGAACTTCGTCTCCCTTGTGATCTTCAGTTTGGTCGTCCACTGGATACATCTTCATCGCCAGAGGAATACCTTCGAGACCTTCAGACACATTTTGAAGATGTCCATAACTTCGCTCGAAACAAAATCAACCTGACGACCGAAAGAATGAAGATAAGGTATGACACAAGAGTGACAGGACATGAATTTCAGGAAGGTGACAAAGTTTGGTTGTGGAACCCGATTCGACGTAAAGGACTTTCTCCAAAGTTGCAAGCCAACTGGGAAGGTACCTACACAGTTCTAAAAAGACTGAACGACGTCGTCGTTCGTATAAGGAAATCATCTTCTACAAAACCAAAGGTAGTACATTATGATAGATTAGCTCCTTATCGTAATGTAAAGTAAAAATTAGTAGACCATAGTCTCTTTGTAAATAGTATAGATAATTTTAATCTTTTCTATTTTCTTGTATTTATATTTTTAATTGCTTGTGTATGTAATGTGTTCTGTATCCTCTTAAAATGTAAATTCTCTTATAATAAATTTGGCCTCCTATCAGGGGATTGTACTGCCCGGGATGTGCAGTCCTTGAAGGGGGGCAATGTTACAAATTTATAAATAATGATTGTATTTGTCTTAAAATATCTCAGACAGATCGGAAATTCTCACATTTTTGGGCAAAAATTGCGGTATTTAGACGTGTTGTAGTTTATAAAAGCGGATTTCTTAATGATTTGGTGACTTGGCGAAAGTTGGCGAGATTCTTGGCGACTTTGCGACGGTTGGCGAAATTCTTGGCGAGAAATCAATACTTCTAAAAACATCCATCACCTAAGCTCTAGGACCAATATTTTTCGAGATAGCCTAGAAGCTTCCAGAACCTTGGCGAAATTGGTAGATTTCTCCGCCAAGTCAGGTATAAATACCGCAGCCCGACATGGAAGAGTCAGTTTTTGTGAAGACAGTCAGTGAGTGAAGACGATTAATTGTAGTCTGTCTGAGGTATTTGAGACCTGTGATTGGAAGCTGTTTCTTGTTATATCTGACGAATTGTAGCTGTATTGTTGTGATTGTTACAGCGGGAATTTCTTATATCTAGTGAAACTTTTACGAATAAAAGTTTTGTGTTCATTAAATGGGGTTGCTTTATTCAACTCTCAATCGACACGAACCCCTGAAGCTCGGTACAATAGTAATATTTTGAATTTAAAGAGCTAAAACCCAAGATAAGAAACTTGATTCGTAGAACACAACATACTCATTTTTTCTCGTTACAAACTTTAAACTCTTACAAACTCTTTTTATTGAAAAATTATGAAATCAAATTAATTTTCGAATAAAATCTTAGCATGTATGAAACATTTTTGATAATGACTTTAAATAACTGCTTGTTTACTGAAATATATTCTTGTTACAGTATTTAAGTTTAGTTTCAATTTGATTGAATGAATATATTTAAATTTTTTGAAAATGACTTTAATACTTGCTTTACAAATTTCTTTCAAATTTCATTATTTTTTATGGAAGAGAACAATTTGAGATTTGGGGGATTTAGAGTCATTCGGAAGTTTTAGATTCCTGCAATAATAATAAATTATTTCTCATACAATAATTAAAATTTATTAAATTGCATTATCAATTATACATATTAAATTGCTTTAAACAACTCACAATTAAAATTTTCTTTCATAGCTCTACGTTAGTGTTGTTCTTATTTTACGAAGAGAATCATCAATACTCTCTTATTCGTTGTCCACATTTCTTAAAAGCTTGACACGTTTGCTGGAATCCTTTGATTTAGCTCCAGTATTAAGATCAGATATGGTGTCAAACATCATCAACACTTTAAACATGATTCTACCAGCTATAAGAAGATATCAAAATCTGATGTTCCAGTATAACAAAGGATGTTCTTTCAAAAACGAATGATTGCATTATTTCATATTCCATTTGAGGCAACATTCTAATGCAGTCCAAGTGCAAAGAATGTTTCAAAAAATCAACCTCAAATAAAGTGAAATACACATTTTTTATTAAATAGTATGAGCAATGATAAACTGATATTTGAGAAATGTTAATATTGTACCGAGCTCCACGGGTTCGTGTCGATTGAGAGTTGAATAAAGCAACCACTTAATGAACACAAGACTTTTATTCGTAAAAATCTCACTAGATAAACGAAATTCCCGCTGTAACAATCACAATTATACAGCTACAATTCGTCAGATATAATAAGAAACAGCTTCCAATCACATGTCTCAAATACCTCAGACAGAGAACAACTAGCAGTCACAACTAATCGTATTCACTGTCTTCACAAAACTCCACTCTTCCATGTCGGTCTGCGGTATTTATACCTGACTTGGCGGAGAAATCTACCAATTTCGCCAAGGTTCTGGAAGCTTCTAGGCTATCTCGAAAAATATTGGTCCTAGAGCTTAGGTGATGGATGTTTCCAGAAATATCGATTTCTCGCCAAGTCGCCAAGAATCTCGCCAACCGTCGCCAAGTCGCCAAGAATCTCGCCAACTGTCGCCAAGTCACCAAATTATTAGGAAATCAGCTTTTAAACTACAACACGTCTAAATACCGCAATTTTTGCCCAAAATGTGAGAATTTCCGATCTGTCTGAGATATTTTAAGACAAATATAATCATTATTTATAAATTTGTAACAATATTTACATTTTTACTCAATTTTGCATGAAATATTAATAATTACTTTACATATTAATTATTACACAGACAAATGTCGACATCCAGTTAATGCAGACCATACACGTTGGAAAAAATATTTATTGAGTTAAGACAAATTCCACTCTTTGATACATGGTATACATTAAATTAGCTATCGTAATAAATGTTAATTTATAGAAAAACGTAAGCAACTGCTCACATGAATAAATATTTGACCCTAAAATAGACATTACTTTCAGAACAAAAAAAATGAAAGCAATAAAAATTTCACATATAAATATTGGGAGTAACATTATACAATCTAATATATTAAACTAATGACATTGAATCTCTTAAATTATATTTTTATTTGCGTTAATTTTTCAATTATGGTATTTAACTCCAACGTCTTTGTTTCTTGAAGTAGTAACAGATTATTTTCTGTGATTTTTTTTTTTGGAAGATACCACAGCTGTTGACAATAAAACAAGATTATAATAAAAATTTATTCCAATAAAAGCATTTTAATTTATAAAATGTGCTTACCGATAGAACACAAACTTGAAGCGTCACTACTTGTGAAAGTAACTTAAGATTACAAAGAAAATCCATATCTGCCAATAAATCAATGTTTCTTAAAGCTCTTGTCAGAGTAGTAGTTTGAAAAACTTTCATGCATTCCTCCAATTCATTTGCATCGTCATGGATTTTCAAGGTTACTTTTCCATATCTATGCCTTGAGGAAATAGTTCTTCAACAAATGTATCCACTTCATTATTCTTTTTGAACCATTGAATCACTTTGATCAGCAGTTCCAAGTCCTCTATCCTTCCTTCCGAAATCTCATCTACCTTCTTTTATGAATACCCAACCTCCAAAAAGTATGCAAAAGACCCACAAAACCCACATAAGTATGCTGCTGTAAAAGCATATTTTGTCCATTCGGATTCGGATTTCATAACCAAACCTCCCATAGGCACAGCCACATTCTAGGAAGGAGATAGCAACCTCACAGAAGAATATAACTTGGTGTTTTGGTCTAAGGTTTTTATGTATTCATTTAACATTTCTTTAATTGGCTTCCGAAAATTCTTCCATTGTTGAAATAATACTTCTAGTTACAGGAACTTTTGTTTTCACAGAGGCTCTATTTCATTGATCATCTGTTCTACTTTGAGAACCATTAAGATTTTCATACTTTTCTATGGTATGAAGAAATCTAGCTAATACAAATATATTTTCTTTAAATATTGGGTAACTGGATCGCATTATATCAATTTGCTCAGGCAATACTTTGATTAAGCCAGAGAAACGTCTTTTATGACTTGACGATCTTTGGAACAAAAAACGCTGAAAATTAGTGATATATACTTAACTGCAATGGAAAGCCTTAGATTGCCAATGAATCTCCTTTAAGCATTTACATTACAAATTGTAATGTTGGAAAATGTAAATTAACAAACTATACTGACTCATTAAATGAATATGACCATACAAAAAATTAAATTCAAGAATTATATCCAGGCAAAGTAATTGTCTTCTATTTTGTTATGATAAGATGAGTAAATATTAAAACTTTTGGTCTGCCACATGTAACTTTGACACACACACACAGAAACCATCACAACTTCCATAATTATTTTAGTGAACCCAAAACGTTGATGTATTACAGTATATCGTTAAGTAATAATTAAAGAATAAGAAACTGGGATGCAAAAGAAACAAAACATACTTGTATGTCTTTCTTACACTGCGGTTTTTTAACACTAAAATTTAGCAAGAAATATTATATATTTTTTGTTGCTTTATCAAATCCCTACTTCTCGGTTCAGATTAAATAGAAACGAAAAATGCAATGACGTAAGCATATTGTTTTTAACTTTTAAGTAATGAAAGAATAGAAATTGCTAAGACTCAATTTAAAATTCTGCTCCGTTGATAAATTGCTCGAAAATGCATCAACAGTCTTAAATTGCGTTGAAAGGGCTATGGAAGAAGAAGTGTCAGGCAATCAAGTTCCAATATCTGACAGAAACCTTTCTGCTCACTTACTCAAAATCGGGAAGATGTGGAAGATATGTCAGAAACATTACGTCAGAAACAGCCAGCCTTAGTGACCCGGACAAAGTTTCAGTTCTTTTCGATAGCGGAAGAACGCGGATCATACCTTTGGCTCTGAATTCGATTACTACTTCTTATTCCTCATTTTCCTTATATCCCATGAAACAACTATTACCTGTTCAAAAGTACTTACGTCGGAAACAACCAGCCTTAGTGACCTGGACAAAGTTTCAGCTCTTTCCGATAGCGGAAGAACGCAGATCATCAATTTAGCTCTGAATTTGAGAACTACTATTTTTTCCTCATCCTCCGTATTCCCCAGACATTTTCACTTGTTCCGAGCAGGCCGCGGTGGCTTGTTTGGTTAGGAAGTCGTTCTCATTATCGGAAGGTAGCGAGTTCGAATCCCGGCTTCACCGAACATCCGTCGTGTTCACTAATGGTAGCTAACTCACGTTAAAACTGGGCGTGATTGCCATGCCTTACAAGAAAAATGATACCTCTGGGGGTGGTGGACCAAGTATTGGGGGTCTTCTGTTTGGTCCCTGCTTCAAAATCATGAAGACTCCACCTGTCTGTTTCTATCTAACTGGTTGAGCCCAGCTTAGCGCTAGGTAAAGGGAAGTATGCTGGTGCAACAACAACTTGGTCCGAGCACTGGACAATCACATGCAAACGATATGATCCTATGATGCTGAAGGTATCAAAACAAAATGATTAATTTCTTCTGCTGGGTAAAAACATGGAATTTTATCATGACGGTATACTGTTCTGACGCTGAATTAAATTTCCTCCGTGAATTTATCACACAACATATTAGCAATAATTTTTTTATTCTCATCTATGATTGCACATAACATAACATTAATTTAAAGGAACATTTTGTAATAGGAACACCAACATTACATTCTCAACATGGCCATTCTAAATCACTTTCGAATCCAGCCGAACAGCCATCTATAATCTTTCTTTTAAAATAAAACTCGTGTTGCTGTCTCCGCAGCGCCTTCTAGTCGTCGAAATCATCACAGACTTATATTCCTCCCCACTTGGAGGAAATTTTTCATGGAATGAAAAGTTTTGTGTTTTCAATTCAAGTCAGGAAAACCAAATAGTAGTTCATAAATGTTTAGAAATACACGTATGTATTTATATACGTATCAGTTCTATCTAAGTAGTACCTTACGCTAAGAAATACACTCATCTCATCCCTAATTAATGAACACTTTAAAAAAACACATAAATAAAAAGAATATTTACAAATTTTATTAAGACACATGAAAATATATACCAAAATGTACCCTTCAATTATATATTTAAGTTTAATTTTTCAAATTTTTAAGGGATACGACTCAAACTATCAGCATTCTGATGTTGTTTTCCTTTACGATGAACTATTTCGTAGTTAAAGGACTGTAAAATCAAGGCCCATCGTAAAAGTCTAGGATTAGTTCGAGTATTCTTTTCCAACCACACTATAGGATTATGATCTGTTTGTATTATAAAACTTTGGTGACCATCCAAGTAATATTTTAATTTTTGCACAGCAAAAACTATAGCGGCACATTCTTTCTCGGTAGTGCTGTATTTTTGTTCCGTAGGGGAGAATTTCTTACTTAGATACATAATAGAATGTTCTTCATTTCCAATCACTTGCGACATCACAACTCCAATTCCAATATTTGAAGCGTCACACTGAATAATAAATTGTTGTGTAAAATCAGGTCTGTACAAAACGGGTTTATTAGAAAGTTTTTCTTTCAATTTATCGAAGGCACTTTGGCAAGAGCTATTCCAATCGATAGTTGATTTTCTATTCTTGCCCTTTAACAGGTTGGTTAGAGGAACTGCTATTACAGAAAAATTAATAAATGTATCTTCCATAATAACCAGCTAACCCTAAAAAGGCACGGACTTGAGTTTTATTTACAGGAATAGGAAAATCTTTGATAGCTTGAACTTTCAATTCGCCAGGCGTTCTTCGCCCTTGTCCTTCCAAATGTCCAAGGTATTTCAAGCAAGCTTGGACAAATTGGCACTTCGATGGTTTTATCTGCAACTTCACCACATTTAGCTTAATGAAGATGTTCTCTAGATATTTTAAATGATCATCCCAGTGTTGGGAAAATATAGCCACATCATCCAAATAAGGGATTGTATATTCTTCACATCCTTTTAATATACTAGCCATAAGTCGACTGAAATCATATGGTGCATTTTTCAATCCAAATGGAAGGCGCAAAAGTCTGTATGTTTCAAAACTAGTCACGAACGCTGCATATCTTTGTGCATTTTTACTGAAAGGTATCTGCCAGTAACCTCTGGTTAAATCCAGAACTGTAATGTATTTCGCAACAGATACTTTTCCTATCAACTCTTCTATATTAGGCAGTGCGAAAAACTTTGTTCTGGTCACTTTGTTTAATCGTCGATAATAGATGCAAGGTCTTGCTTCCTTTCCAGGAGCTTCTACCAAGATAAGAGGAGATGTAAAATGAGATTCTCCTTGCTCTATGACTTTTAGCTTCAGCATTTTTTCTATTTCGGCTTTCAAAATTTCAGACTGTCTCTGTGAAAGTCTATAAGGTTTGGCACAGATAGGTCGTTCAGAATCTAGTTCAATGTCATGTTCAGTCAGATCGGTACAACCAGGTTCATTTGAAAAAATGTTAGAGTATTTTGTAATCAGTTCACAAAGTTCACCAATATGAATTTCAGATAATTGCATATTTGATTGTATTAACTGTCACACTTCCTTTAAATCAGAATCTGGGGATTCTAATTCAAGCTTAGAAATTTCATCGTCCTCTTTGTTATTGTTTTCCTCCAAAGACATCAAATTAACATTTTCTTCTCCCTGAAAATACGGCTTTAGCATATTCACATGGTAAACTTGGCTTTTGTCACTGTTCGGAAAATGAACAACGTAATTTGTCTCTGAAAGTTGTTTAACGATTTCCCCTGGACTAACCCAATTCACGGACAGTTTATCTGGTTTTGATGGGGCCACAACAAGAAGTAGATCGCCAATTTTAAATTGTCGCTTTTCAGCGTTTCTATCATACTACAATTTCTGTTTTTCTTTTGCTGTTTGCATATTTTCTACAGCAAGGTCCTGACAATGCTTCATACGATTTAAAAGTTCAAAAACATATGAAACAGCATCATTTTCTTCTTCAGTTTGCTCTGTTAAGTTCTCATATAATAGCATCATTGGAGTCCTCAAGTTCCGGCCATGAACAAGCTCAGCTGGGCTGTAACCCGTACTATCGTGCGTCACTGTTCTCAACGCAAAGAGTGCATGTGGTAAAACTTTCTCCCAGTCTTCTCCAGATTCTAGACAAAGCACTCGGAGTATTCGCTTCAAAGTTCGATGCATCCTTTCCACCGGATTGCTTTGAGGATGTCGGACAGAACTTCTCACAACTCGCACTCCAAACTTGTCCAAAAACTCTGACGTAAGTACACTCACAAAAGACGTCCCTTGGTCAGTTTGTAGTTCTCTAGGGAAACCAAGACGACTGAAAATCTGTAGTAGTGCATCTACAATAGTAGTAGAACATAAATTCGGAGTGGGAATAGCATCTGGATATTTTGATGACATGCATATCACAGTTATTATATACTTGTTCCCTAAACTGCTGACAGGCAACGGCTCCACAAGCATCGACGTTCAGCTTAGTAAATACTTCAGAAATAACAGGAACGATTTTCAGTGGTGCCTTTTTTGTCTCGAGGCTTTCCAATTCGTTGACAGTGGTCACAAGATTGGACGAAATTTTCGACGTCATTATAACAATTTGGCCAATAGAAAGTCTTAAAAAGAGCATCTTTAGTTTTATTTACGCCTAAATGGGCAGCGATTCTTCGTGACAAAACGTTTTCAGCTGCTCACGAAATATTTTGAGAACAACCAGCAATTTTCTTTCTGTTCCATTTTTATCTTTTTTTCTTATAGGAAAGCATATTATTTTCTAAGAAATACTTGTTCGATTTTAAAGTAGGCTTTCGTGCTTCTGCAATAAGTGGTTTTAATTCTTCACTGTTTTGTTGCTCTTTGATGAAATCTTTTGTTGAAATTTTTATGAGATCTTTCACTGTTAATTCTTCAACCAAAGGTATGGTTTCTTCGTCGTTATCTTCAGACATACTTTTGTTTAAATATTCTTCCGTTCGATCGCTGGATTGGTGTTTTTCCTTTTCTTTCAGCTCAGAAAGTTTCTTTTGGGCTCTTGTTTGTACAGCATTCATCATGTGCACTTGAATATCTTTTTTGGTTTTGCAATCTTCAAATAACATAGCTGTTTTATTTCCCAGCAAATATCTACCTTGATCTAATGAATCTCTGATAACAGCAGCTTTAGTCATTATGTGTCCCATTTCACATTCAAGTTCAACTTCTACAAGAGGTAAGCAAGTCAAAGTCTCTTCCAATGGCGTTCTCAACCAGACCTTTTCATTCGTATACATGTGTGGTTTCACGTATTTGTTGCAGATCAGATCCAAAGTAGCACCAGTATCTCGCAAAATCTTCATTTCTACTCCGTTTACTTTACCTACACTGGTATATCGAACCATCAATTCATCAATAGTTTTATCACAGCCATAACATGGGAAATAGATTCTACAATTTTCTTTAGTTTATTGCACTGTGGGCAAAGATAATTGCTTAAGTCACATTCATAGCAACGCAGAGTTTTTCTTTTATCAAAATCCTTTTTTTCTGTTTATCTCGAGATGTTTTAGATTTTATTTGGAATTTAGGTTTGAAATCTTTAATATTTTCTTTAAGCTTGTGATTCCAATTTTGGTTTCGAAAGTTGGAAAAATTTCTTCTGGGTTCTTCTTTCTTCTTAAAACTTTCTCTTATACTTTCATAATCGTCCAACTTTTCAGCCAATTCATATTGAGTTGTGAATTTTAGCCAATCTTCAAGGAAATTATCTCTCATTTCTGCAGGCTCTCGAAACTTTAACTGTTCCGTAACCAACAGATCTTTGAGTTGCTGAAAGGTCTCAATCTTTAATTCAGAAATCCATTCAGTAAAATAACTAAGAAGTTCTTGGGCATAGTTTCTCCAAGATTTGTCCGAAGACTTGTGATGTCGGTAGAAACATTGCTTCAATTTTTCACTATTCAACTTTTATCTTTTCAAGATCAGACTTTTGACAAAATCATAATTGAATCATCATCACAAGGCTGTTCTCTAGCTAACATATTGGATAATTCAATTGGTAAAACTGCTAACAGGTATGCAACCCAATCTTTCTTTGGCACCTGAGCCATTTCTGCTCGTCTTTCGAAATTTATTAAATATAAACTCATTTCGTCATGGTTTTCATCATACTTTGGGATAATGTGTGTTAGCGGAATTTTAGGACTAAACTCTACTTTGGCCTCCAATTCACTTTTCTGACTAGATTCTCTTTGCGACAGTTCTAACCTTTTCATTTCTAGCTCGTGTTGTCGAGTTCGTTCTTCTATTCGTTTTCTATCTTCAATAATTCTATCCAAGATATGCTTTACTTCTTCCCCATTGTAAATATCATTACTTAAAATTAAAGTTTTAATTTCCGGAATTTTTTTAATTGAGGCATTTGCTTCCAGTCCTAGCTCTTCACATATCTCGAACAATTCAGTTTTCCTAGCTTTAGCTAAATAAGCCATTTTTAGAATTAGGTCAACAAAATCAGAACGCTTTACTAAAGTATTAAAGAGAATAGAGCTTACAAATATATAGGACTAGCTAACTGATTATTTAGGAAAAAAACCAATCTTTGCAGAACTTTAGATATCTATATTAATAATAAACCATATCTTATAAAACAATTTGTCGAATTTTCAAATAAAAATTCTTATTCTAATTATTATTTACTAAAATATAATCTGGTATCAGATTGTTTTTAAGAATTTAAAACACATTATCAAGCAAGTTTAAAAAAAAATTGTATTGCAATTTTTACCAAAATAGAAAACAACTTGTCACAGAAGCAATAAAAGTTCTTTTTTTAACCATAACACACTTTTTTTTACTATCGCTGGTAAATTAAAGCACTATTTCTAAATTCAATATATAATATCACCACAATAATAAATTCTTATTATGAAACTCAATACATAGAAAAACTTTTTATGCTTTCAATGTCAGAAATAAAAATAAATAGAAACACGTACTCAGTTTTTTTTAATATTCTTTATTACTTTCTGAATTGAAACAAGAACTTTAATCAACACAATTACAGTACATTCTATTCCTAAATCAAAACAAAATACACACTGACTGCAGGAAAGAAATGCTATCAATCATTCATAATTTAAATCAAATATGTTAAAATTTCTAATTACATATACAATAGATTTCTCATTAAAATCATAACAAAACTTAGTTCTAAATTTAATCAAAAGTTCTATAGAAAAAAACTATATATGCACTTATGTTGTGTAATGTTATTAACAGACAATTATTAAGTATTTAAATATACTAACAAATCTTGATATTTATCTAATTTCTTTTTTTAAACAAATCTGATCCGAGTATAAAATATTCACAATATTTTATAATAAAAATATTTCAGAAAAGAGAAACAAATATATGTATACCTTACCATTATTTTCTTCCAAACATCAATAACTATTCAACACAATTTCGATTTCATAAAGGTTATTTAATAAACCAACAATCAATTATAACAAAGGAATTAAATATATACGTTTATAGAAGTACTCAATATTCCTATTTTTTTAAGTAAGAATAAGTGAGTGCCATAAAAATAGTATTTCTAACCCAAAATTTAATACAAAATATGAATTATGAATATATTCGAGTATTTTATTTTCCCAAATTTTAATACAAAAACTGAGATTAAATTTAAATACCAAGGCACTACCGATAGAAAAGGTACTCACTCCTATTTTTCATCTGTTTTATTGGTAATCCTACAAGATTCCTGTTAGAATTCACAAAGCACTGGATTTTTCGTAATCCGAAAAGCTGCCACCAATCTTCACGTCTGTTCTGACGCTGAATTAAATTTCCACCGTGAATTTATCACACAACATATTAGCAATCAATTTTTTTATTCTCATCTATGATTGCACATAGCATAACATTAATGTACAGGAACATTTTGTAATAGGAACACCAACATTGCATTCTCAACGTGGCCGTTCTAAATCACTTTCGAATCCAGTCGAACAGCCCGCTGTACTCTTTCTTTTTTAAGAAAAAACTCGTGTTGCTGTCTTCGTAGCGCCATCTCTCGAGTCGTCGAAATCATTAAATACATGAACGTGCATCATGCTGAGAGAAAATTGTCGCATATGTCATTTGTAAAGTGCTTTTAAAACTTTTTCTCCGATAAGACTACAATCTGCTTTTTTGTTTTGTTTTAGATTGGATTATTTTTATAGTTTACATAAGAATTTAATATTTAAAAGTAAGGAAGAAGGGATATACTATGCATATGAGTTTGTAAATATAATTACGTATAGATACTTGTGTATATTCAATTATATTTACAAACATATACAAATTTAAATTGTCCTAGACTATCGAAAATTATTTTAAGCAGTTTAAGTTTCAACAGCTAAATTTTGAATGAAATGTAAGAATTTTAAAATTCGATAACGATTGAAATTCCTTTAGCTTATTTAAAAAGCAAAATATTTCAAATAATTGATAATATAGAAACATTTACTTCATATTAAAAATCATTCATTTAATTAACAATTATTTTAAAACGATTAAATTAAAATTTAATAATATAATCATTTTTTATTAATTCTACCAAAATAGATTAAAAATATACATGAGGCTTTAAAATTGAATTTAAGTGCATATTCAATATGTAATTTAAGCTTTACAGAATGATATAATGCGTTTTATGAAATGTTTAATATAAATGCTGTCTTAAGGAAAAATTCGAAAAAAATGTTATTATCTGTATCTAAAACAAGTTTTGACACACTTTCATATAAAACCAATATACTATTAAAGATTTCAAACAGTACATCATTAAAGAAATAATACTATACGGTTGAACTTTGAAAATACGTTAATTTAAAAACTGTTAAATTTTAGATTTTTGAAAGTATAATTTATAAAACATTAATTTTTATTCAAATTAATGAATCAGTTGCTACACAAGTCATAATAACATATAATCAAAAACAGAAATTACAATCTCTAAACCACTATGAAATATTTTAAATATTTCAACAATTGAGGAATATATTGTTCAAAATTTTTGTAATTTTATTAATTTTATGAAATAGAGTTAAAACTATCTTAAAACTTTATTTTAAACATGGATGCAATTTTAATGATTTTAACATATTTCACACTTAAACATTACAAAATCAAAATAAAATTTTGACGCTAATTACTCCTTTGCGAACACATAATGTACATTTAATATAAAAATTAATTTACCTATCCGCAGTGTTAAATACAGACTCAAAACCCATCCACATACTTGTTCTAAAGTAAATTTTCCATTCAATTAAATATAGGTATAAAATTTAAATTATGCAACATTTTTAAACTTTGATCATATTAAAATTTTAATGTATGTAATAATTTTTGGGAATTAACATGTAGTTTAATAGAGTGATTTGTTTTGAATATTAATTATAAGCAGATTCTATTGATTTTGATGTCCTTAAAACATTTTTACAGTTGTATAGATTAGATTAAAGGATAATATAGTTTTAACCAAATTAATCTTTTCCCACTTAAAACCTAATAATCTTTCTTTTAAAATTTAGAACCGCAAACTTTCACGGTGTTCAAGGAAATCCTTTTATTAATGATATTTTTTGAATTTTAACAAAAAAACTTTCTTTGTTAAATATCTGTTTGGGAAAAAAATCTAATACGTTTTTGATCCATGGCTGTAGTATTCCGTAATCTCGTAATTTGTTGATCAATTAATTTTAGATTCATACCCATTGGAAAGGTGACATTTTGTCCTAAAAATTCTTTTGCTGTTTTTGTTTGGTCCAATCAATTGAGAATTATAGAGTGTGAAAAATAGAAATCAACAAAAAAAAATTAACACTTTTTTTTCAAAGACAAAAATACATGACGGTTGAGTGAAATTTTGGATAGTGTTTATGGTTCCATTACTATGACAGCCAAGTGCAACTTTGGTTTCTTGAACTCTGATCAAACTTTGATATTCAAAAAAGACATTCAATTCGCAGAAATGAAACGTTGATCGGCACATTAACAAACGTAGCATCGCCCAAGAGGTAAAAATCGACTATAGAACAATTTTAAATCACATTTACATAAACCAAATCCAAAACATGTGCAAATATAGTCTTGATGTTCACGCAAAAGTAATGTGGATTTCTTTTTTACCAAACAAATATGTATTAATTATAAAATATACAAAATATTTTCCTAATTCGATTATATGGTGTGTGTGTTCTTCTGATTTATATAAATTAAATTCACTGTTAAAGCAATCAAAATTTATGGCAAGTAAAAATTGTAATTATATTTGTTTTCCTGTTATTAACTGCAAAACTTATAGATACAAATATTTTTAAATAAACTAATAACTAATACTTCTGCTCTGCCCTTTAAGTAGTAGGTGGCGCTACTTTCGACATTTCTCCAGAAAACCCAGCCAACCAAATAGTATACTAATTGCAAATGAATATTTTGTGCTATCTGTCGTTTCAACAGATTTCCTGGTGTTCTAGCAGTGTCATGCACTAATTACATTATTTCAAAGTGTAATCATAAACCTAATCAATGGAAATTTATGAGTACATTTGAATTATAGATAACCAAAATGATATGGGTTAAGATACTTAATACTTAAATTTTTAATGGATAAGTTCTACTTTAAAAAGGAAAAGAATATAAACTTTGATTTGAGAGCAAACATAAAAAAAATTACATTATTCAAAAATAATTGGAAAAAATATGAAAAGAAAATACCCTTAAACAATGGAAACAAGAAATTTTTAGGAAAAATTAAGTCTCAAGTAGCAATAAAATTTTTAAAACATTTTATTATTCTTGAAAGGGTAAAAGCATTTACTTTGAGATATTGCAGATATAATATTGGATATATACACGAAACCTATATAAAACGAATTCCATATTCACTGTAACTAATACTACATTTTAATAAAAATTTCAGAAATATACAAAAGTAATTTTTAGATTAAAAAAATCAATTAACTAAAACAAAGATAATATAAATTTCAAAATAGACTTTTTCTTTAAAAATTCATTATAATAAAATCACGTAAATTTTTATAAACATGTTTTTATTATAAAATAAATGCATACAATTGACACAAGTTTTTTTATTACCTGTTAAAAGAAATCACCGACTCGGTATCTGTATCATCGCATATTGCAACTCCCGAGCTGGCTGTATCGACAAGCATGGTTGCGCGATTTACTGCTTAACTGAGCTCCCTAAACTGCAACTGTAACTGTCTTTCGCCTATGAAGTCCGGCACTGTTGCGGTGATCTCATCATTGTAAAACAATGCGTTCTTATCTATAGAGGATATTTCTTCCTAATAAATATTTGTTAAGTTTGTATAGTGATATTTTCTTGAAGACCACCTTTAACAAGTTGTCGGAGATAGTCCCACACGAATCTCAGCAATGATATAGAAAATGAATGCACTAACATTTCTAATGAAATCTCGTGTAATTTTTCACAAAATTGAAATATTCCAAAGTACATTAATCCTAGATATCGAAAAAACAGTATGTTTTATCACTACTTATTTTTATTGTCATTTTTAACGTGTAACAGTTTAAATCAACTCTTTTTTTTTTTTTTTTTTTTAAATATCGTCACAACAAATGGCAAAATATCTATAAATTAAAATAAATTAAATGTTATAATGATATATTTTTAATATCTATACAATTCCTCACAGAATAGGTTGAATTATTGTTTTCATTCAAACAGTAATTAATGAAAAATTAACTATCAAAAATAAATTGAAAGTAAATTTTAGACTAAAATTTAAGCATAGTTTTACACATTTTTGTTAATAATTTTAGCTAAATATTTTTTACTGAGTTATGATTCTTGTTGTAATACATCGATTTTGTTTCAAAATTTTGTAGAATGAATATATTAAACATTTTGTGATAAAATGGCTCCATATACTTTCTTTACAAATCTGGCATTTTTTAAAATTTCTTTCAACTTTTATTTTTTAATTTTGCGTGGGACTAATTTCAGATTCAGAGGATTAAAGATAATTTTGAAGTTTGACAATGTGTGCAGCAAATAGTTTACATGTGAAAATCTTAAAAAATTTAAGTATATGATAAAAATTCATTTAGATTTCCTAAAAAGTTTGTTAAATAAATAAAAAACAAAAGCCGAAAAAGGGACTGTTAAAATAAAATTAATTTGAAGCAAAAATATTGATGAATATGGTATTAAGAATATAAATTCTGCAAATTAAATAAAACATGTTTTCTTTTATCATATTTAAAAATAGTAATAACGAATGAAAAAATGTCAATAATAATATCCAAGTGAGATTTTCATTAAAATTTATTTATTCTTTTTCTTACTATATTTTAATATTTTTTTTAATTTTGAAGCATTTTAAAGTATTATAATGATATTTCACATTTAAAAGATTTATATGAAAAATGTTGGAATTGAGAGAGACAGAGATTGAAATATATATATAAGAGAAAATAAGAGAAAACAAGAAAATATTTTATTTTTGAGAATACTCAAATACCTGGAACCAGGGGGTACGTGTACCTTTCTGGGGCTTGAGCAGCCACCAGGCGCGTCGGCACGTGGTGGATAGCCGAATGTCCTGTAGGAATGACAGATAGCCTTGAATATAGAATCAGAGGCCGCGAACCAGCTCCCGTAACCCTGGTGTTATGCGATCCGTGTCTAGGGCTAATTGGCACCGCGGTATTGGTGTCTTAACGGAGCCTCTAGTTGCTTGGCGAACTTCTAGAGTAATTTGCCTTGCCCAGTAACTCAGGCAATGCTGGGTGGACTTATATTACCTGAGCTTTTTAATTGTTATCTTGTGGCTGAAAAGACACAAGAAGTAACAAACCTTTCTGCATTTGCAGGTGATGCCTCTAAAGTAGACCTTGCTGAAAAAGACAAGGGAACTCAGAGGCAATCTTGTATAGGGGCAGCAATGAATCCTTCACTTCAGGTAGAAATGACCTCCAAACCATCTTCTTCTGGTGAAAGTCAGGAAGCTATCCCTAGCATGACTGACTTTCTAACCAGATGGTCAGCAAGACCTTATCTGCTGGAAATGTCATACGCAAGAGGAAACGGCAGAGCATGTCATTTACGAATGTGAGGCTCTTGCCCTCCTTAGATTAACTTCTTTAGGCATCAACCATACTAGAGAGTTACACCTAGACTCCATTAAAGGGTTATCGCACTTTATTAGTAAAGTGGGTGACCCGAGCAACTGGAACTAGAAAACATTGGGTTTGGAGTTAATGGTACAAAATGCTGATAAAAGCAGAGGTGCCCAATGATATACAAACCCAATTTTAAGAAGAAGAAGAAGATACTCAAATAAATTTAATATCATTTTGTTTCAAAATAAAATTGACTTCATAAAATTTGTGCTGAAAAATAAAAAAATTTAGAGAAAGTGTATAACACCATTTTATTTCTTCAATAATAATCCACTCAAGTAAATTACATTTTTGTAAATAAATTTATAATTTTTAAATTGCCTTATCAATCATCATCATTAAACTGCATCAATCTACTCGCATTTAAAGTTCTCTTTTATCGCTTTCTCACGTTTGTCTTGGTTTCATTTTACGAAGAACATCATCAACGATCTCTTCTTCTTTCTCCATGGTTACTAAAAGCTCCCCAAATTTTTTGGAAAACTTTGATTTAGCTCCAGTTTTAAGATCAGATATAGTGTCATATATTGTCAACGTATTAAGAATGATTCTACCAGCTACCGGAAGTGACGTCAACCTCTGTTGCTCCAGTGGAAGAGCGGGTATGCTTTGATAAAGGAGTGCTTGCCCGTATTCCATTTGAAGTGCCATTCTGTTGAAGTCCAAGTCAAATGAATGCTCTCGAAAAAGTAACCTGAAATAAAGGGAAATTCATATTTTTTTATGAAAGAATATGAACAATGGTTAAAATAATATTTGAGAAATGTCAATATTTGCATATTTGTAATAGAAAAATAGCAGGTCACATGAATAATTTGCTGAACCTAAAACAGGCATTACTTTCACAACGAAAAACAAATGCGAGCAAAAAATAGCATTATAAATTCCGATAGATTATGATAAACCAATGACACTGCATCATTTAAGATCCCGTATTTTTATATTTGCGTTAATTTTGCAATTATGGTATTTATTACCATGGTCTTTGTTTCTTGAAGTAGTAACAATTCATTTTCTGCAATATTTTTGGCAAGATACCTCAGGTATGAAAAGTAGATTTTCCTTATAAACTGTGTCAACATATTTTACCAATATATCAGCATTTTCATAAACTTATTCCAATAACAACCGTCAACAGATTTCGTACATCTTTTCCACAGTGATGGATGTCTGAAATTTGCATGTACACGGCAGCGCAAATTTGTAAGCACAAGAGAACTACAAAACAATGTTAAATAAATGATATATATATATATATATATATATATATATATATATATATATATATATATATATATATATATATATATATATATATATATATATATATATATATATATATATATATATATATATATATATATATATATATATATATATATAATATTTTTTGTTGGTTTTTGCCACTGTACAAGTACAACATCCAATTTTTATCTGAAATAGCATCAAGTATGTACTCAAAACACAATACGATGTAATTTCGAACTCAAACAAAATACACAAAATCTTCAATTAGTTGCATTAGTGAAAATTTAATCTGCTTAATTATTAAGCTGATTAAATTTAAGCTGAAAAAAACCTTTTATAATATAAATTGTGAAAAATATTTCATTATTCCCGTCATGCATATATTATTCTGCTAAAAAGACGAACTGTAAGAATTTAAGAACATGTTGTTCAAAAAAAAATTTGAATTAACGCGAAAACAAGATTATATTATAAGCATTTATACCAATTAAAGAAGCATTTTATTTTACAACGTTATCAAATGTACTTACCTGTGTAACCAGAAACGAGCAGCATCACTGTTCGAAAATCTTGAAAGACTGTAAAGAAAGTCTTCATCTTTTGGGAATTCTTTGTTTATTGAAGCATTCGACAATAAAACGGCCATAAAGATTTTCAAGTATTCTTCCATTTCCTTAGAAGCTTCATGGATTTTCAAGATTACTTTTGTGTCTATGCCGTGAGGAAATAATTCTTCAGCAACTGTATCCAGTTCGCTGTTCTTTTTGAACCACTGGACCACTTCTTTGAGCAGTTTGCAGTCCTCTATCCTTCCTTCACAAATCTCATCCAGCATCTTTTTTGAATATTTTACATCCAGAAAGGTTGCAAAAGATCCACAGAACCCACATAAGGATGCTGCTGTAAAAGCATACTTTGCCCACTCGGATCCTGGTTCTATAAGCAAACCTCCCACACTCCCTGCCACATCCATTGAAGAGGCAGCCAACCTCACAGAAGACGACACCTTGCAGTTTCGGTCTAAAGCATGTTTGTATTTTTCTAACTGTTCCTTAATTGGTTTCCGAAAATCCTTCCACTGTTGAACTAACTCTTCCAGCTGTCGGAACTTCTCTTTAAACAGAGGCTCTACTTTTCTGATAATTAGTTCTGTTCTTTTACTTATAGCTCCATTAAAATTTTCCTCGTCACTTTGATCACGAATATATCTACCTATTTGCTGAATAGTGTCTTGATATGCTTTATCATATCTGTATCTATTTATATCAATTTCCACATTGGAAAATTCATTGATTACATCAAAGATTCCTCTTTTTTGATTGGACGATTGCTGGAATGGAAAATACTAGAAATTAGTGACACACAATTAACGTTAACTGAAAAAAAATGCTTCTTTTATCATTGCCTATCAAATATAGATTTTATTATTTTCCCAATTTTCTTATTATAATATTGCATTCTTTTCGCGAATTCTTAGAAAGTTGCAATATCGTATCTAATATGTAAAATTTAGAATCGACAAATTATTTTCGAAAAGTGTGGTCCTTGATTAATAAATATATGATGCGGATTATGTGTTGTTTATTCAAACTGAATTTAATATTGATTAAATTTAAAAAATATTATGATTTTTATAATTTACATGCGTGCGTACGTGTGATTTTCAAAGTATCTCGAATAATTCAATAGACATAGAATTCATTGCCTACTGAGAGTAAGGGATATCTTCCTGTGAAGGCGCTTAACCAATCGAAATACAGCCTGCATCATGGAAATATGGAATCAATGAGTTACTGATATTTTTTCTGAAGGGCAAGCAGAGTCTCAACGCACTTCCAGGACTAACACTAGAGAAAATGAACAAATTGTTAGTTGGCCTTGCAAAAAAGTAAAACCACTTGACGAATCACCATTCAGGAAATCGGCTTATCTGCTACAAGCCTCGTGATTTGTTTGCATTGTTATGAGGTTTCAATGCTGTCAGTAGGCAGCTTATTTGTGAAATCATTTTAGGTTTTTCTGATGTCCCCAAAAGTTTAATGTTATTTAAAAACGGACAATCACAGCATAGAAATCACAGCTTCTGCTTTCTTTAATACTGTATAGAAATAATGTTATTCCGGTGTGCCAAACTACAAAAGTGACCACAGGAGTAACAGAATGTCGTCTTTTCAAGCAATTCCTGATTATGTAGGCAATATTCTGGTGATTGTATACGTGTATGGATTATCTTCTGGTTACATTTAATATCAACAGAGGATAATTACAACTGGTGTAATGATGTAAGCAATTGTTGGGTATATAATAAGGACATCTCTAATTCATATGGATAATAATTTGAACCACATTTGGCATATTTCTGACATCTTGAGGTCAATACTTGTTGCCTATATTCTAGCTAGCTAGAAATACCATCTTTCAACAGAATAATGCGAGAGAACATGGTGCATGTCACGTCGAGTTCTGAAATTTCTTAATATCCTGACTGCATTTTCTTTTGACCTGTTAATAGTTAAAAGCATCTTGTTCCTGAAAAAATTTCAACTTTCACCAATTATGTTCAATGAAATATAGTATATGCTTGAGCTTTGAATGAGTTGCTCGCTTCTGCTATATATGAACAAATAGAAGATCATATCTATCCGAGCTAAGTCTGTTTTAGTTGCTAGAAGCAGTGTTATGTTACGAATTGTTGCGTGTTTTTTTTTTGTTTTTGTTTTTTATTATTAATAAATTCTATTGCCTTTAATATTTTATTTTAACAATAACAACTTACCAAATAACAGTTTTCATGATTACATTCCATAAAATTAAATTCCCCACCATAATACACTGGTGCCAATACGGTCTTCATTCCACCGCACCCAAATAGCAACTGGGCTAGATTCCCCATCGGATAGGGAAAATGCGCTTCTCAATTCCCCTTTAGGGATTTACTGTGGCTGAGTTGCCACAAGCAGGAAACGCGTTTTTAATAATAACACATCCTTGTAAATAACCAACAACTTTGATTTTATAAGTTAAACTAAAAATGTTTTTATATTAAATATAAATGTTCATTAATATTTACTTTTTAGTTAATATCTCTGTTTTTTCATAATATTTTTAAAGAATATCCATCGATAACTTACTTTAAAATGATGTTTAAGAGATATAAAGTTTAAAATATTCCTCCAAAGTTATTTTACGTTAAAAGCATTTAACTTATTTTTAAAGTTCAAAAGCTACCTTTTGTAAAATATTAAAATTTTCTGAAAACTAAAATTTTTTTACAAATTAATTATATTATTACATTTTTATTTTCATTGCTTTTGCTGGATTATTCAAAATGCTTTTTGATATTCATAAACTATTAAAATAACATAAAACAACAGACGTTTTTCATTACATTCACTTTTAAAAAAAGCTTCTAAATTAATATCCATTTTTAACAAGATTACACACTTAACAACGATTTAGCACAGTATGCATTTTTTATACTGTGCTAAATTATTGTGTGTGTGTGTGAACTAACCAGACAGGGCAAACGCCATATTCTATTTTTGTAATTAGAAATAATAATTATTACTACTAATAATGATAATTAGGTAATAATAATATTTGTAATAGGTTTGTAATTATGTAATAACAATTGGGATTTGTTGTATACAATGTAACTTTGTGTGGTCCATTTCATACTACATCTTATGTACTCTTTTAGGTTTGAAAAGCCCTCGCAACTACTTTAATCATTTTAACGATCAAATGGAAACAAAATATGTTCCCTTTCTGACGCAACTAGAATTTTAGAAAAAAATTATAAAATAATTCCATACCACAAGCTCGTAAGCAACAACATAAATATATTGTTTTTAACTTTTAAGCTGACGATAAAAATTATTAAACCTGGTCCGGAAATGTTGAGGCATTACAATCGTTGATCTTGGGGACGTCAATGATTTCAGAATATTCTGATGGACTTGCGATGTTATAATAATGCTGTAAAAAAAGCTTATCTAATTTTAAAAAAATATTAGTGTTTAAATAACATTTTTATTGTAAGTAACGTAATAAATTTCCGATGAAGCATTCAGACTCAATCCTTTGCTTTTAAAGCTGTCCATTAAAATTTTGGATTTACTTTTAAGGACTGTTATATATTTAACCGCTATTAAATTTTATAAATTACTCAAATTTATTATGAAACAGATATATGATTTCTTAGATTAACAATTCAAAAACATTTCCCAATTTTTTATGAATAAATAATAATTTAATAAAATTAAAACCATGTAAAAATAAACTCGAATTTCACATTTTATATCTTTTATTATTATAAAAATTAATACCTGGCAAAAAAATGGAAGTAATACAAAATTGAAAGAATAAAGGTTAAAAAAGCATAAAAAAAAACTTTCCAGTCGTAAAATCCAGATAATTACGTAAAAAAAATTCATTTTTGCTAAGAATAAAAAATCTCAAATGAAAAATAAATTATCTTAATTTGTTAAGAAGCAAAATAATATTATCATATCGAAGATTTTGAAAATTGTAAATATCCATTATCTTTTATAATTTCTGTCACTTGGTAATATTTTTAATCTATGATATAACTTATGACTATGTCTTTGACAAATGCTGCCAAGCATCATGTTTAACGTCTCAGATAATTTTCATAAAAACAAAGAATATATTAGAATTCGAAATTCTTTATTTTTATAGAATTGATTTTAATCATGGGAATACAAATCACTAGAGATATAAATAACAAAGTAACTAACTAATGCATTTATTCATTGATACTAAATGGCAAACATTTTATGATTCGTTACAGGTAATAACTAAATAAAATAAGAAATTATTTAATTATAATAACAGTCTTACCCCCGTTGAAGAACTTTGTTGTGGCTCGTTATCACTCATATTTACTTTAAATTATATAGAATACGGAAAATTTAATAAAACTGGGATTCTCTCTACATAAGATTGTTGTATAGAAAAATCGACGAAGAGAAAAAGACTCTGGAAATCGGTCCCAGTATTTTTATACCTTTATCAGCAGATTAAAATGGCAATCATATTGAAATTCAGATCATCAAATTCTGATAACACGCATATTTTTTTAACATGTTCTAATTTATTTTTAAAGCAATGATGAAATTGCTTAACAATTACTTTGTTTTTGCACTTCACAATCGCTTAATATCTATAACCAAAATATGATAGAATTGTAATATTATTCTACATTTTAAAATGCTCTACTTTTTAGATGAAAAAAGTTTAGTTTTAATTTAACAATTTATTTATTTCTTAAATTGAATAATATTCTAGAAATATAGTTTTTTTCTTAAACTGGCTAAATTTCTTAACTTATAAATATTAGTCTATTAAATTGGTTAATATTCATATATTAAGCCCTTCAAAGCTTTTGCTTTTATGAAACTTTTGAGTAAATTTTGTTCCATTATACAGTTTTAAGTGATCTAAAAAGGTTTAAAAATTCTTTTGATTATAAATTTTTTTATCAGAAATGAATATTGAATTGTTTAAATACTGTTTCATCTGTGTTCATGTACTATTTGCATAATTAATTCCCATCGTTCCAATTCGAAACATGAGCTACTAACAAGATGGCTTGAGTGACTTTTTTCAAGATATCTTTGTTACCCATCGGCTTCTTTAAAAAGGAATTATATATTAGTTACCATAATCGAATCTTAAGACAACTGTTTCCTCAGATTATCGGACAAATCCTTCCCTGATTGGTTGTTTGTGTAGTAATAAAAATTATTTCATTGGACATTCTCGTTGTGGCTATTCTATTATAGTGTACTTATACTCCTCAATAAATAATCACTATTTTCAGAGTAATTTGCTAAAAATTATTAGCAAATATTTTAATTTTTTTAATTCTTTGCTTTTTAAGAATCTCAACCGAAAAATTTAAAGAAAATTGTATAATAATTCTTCTTTGAAAGCAGTTAACTTATTTATTGATGGAAACGTTATAAATTCTAGACGTGGGAATTATGATGATGCATTTTAATGGATTGCTGAATTAAAATGGCAACATTAAAAAACACTAATTTGCTCTAAGCACATTAAAATAAATATATTAACCTTTAAAATATATATATCAGTCATCTTATTTTATGTGTTATCTGTTGCCCATGACACTTGGACAAGCCAAGCTCGCTATGCCATTGGCTGTGCGATTTAAGTCAACAGGATGCGTATTTCGTTTGGATATGAGCACCACGAAGGTTGAAAGTACGACTTTTGCTCATTTTTAAGGTGCCTCGTCATTTTGAACCACGGTCAGGTGACGAGACCACACCTGAGCTGGCACCCTCCTCTCCACATCCACGCCACAACAGCGGAAGGACTTTGGACGTCACAGACTAACGTGGACACGTCCCCAACCCACGGAGTTCAGCAACCCAGTGAAGGAGAGTGCACCGTGGTCACCCTCCCAACCACTGCCCGCGGCAAATGATGCTTCACTTTGCTGAGCTTACGGGAAGCTACTGACCCCTGGAGCTCATGTGCTATCTAAAAGACACAATTTCAATAAACAACTGTAGATTCAAACATACAACCATTTAAAAATCAGATAATTCTTTTCGGATGTCATGAGAATCTTAATTTGGTTACATCATAATGTAAACTTATTTAACCTCCTGTTTATTTTATCATCCCTCAGCTTTTAATTTTGATTTTTCCTGTTGATATTTTGAATGTTATAAAAAAGTTAGATTTAAATACTTGAAGTCAACATTCATTATTTTAACTACTAACTGTGATTTGAAATTATTTATAATAATGATCTTATTCTAACTTTATAAAGGCCTATGAGTATGAAATATGTTGACTTTTCTTAAAAGTATCACAGATTTTTGTATTTGAGGTAACAGAAACATGCTTTCTTCAAGGGTGTTGTATTGCAAATATATTTGTTTTTGTTTTTTTCCTTCATTATATACTTTAAAAGTTTTATGTTTTAATCAATATATTTTGAATATTTTGTATGAAATCATTTTAATAATGAAAAAATTATCTTTAAAAAGTTGCTCAACTTTTAAAGAATATTAAGCCAAAAAGTTGGTAAAATTTATAATAAATTTACAAAAAACAATCTGAACCTTGAGAATTTAAAAATTTAGTTGAGTTATAAAAAATATTTGAATTAAATTTAGAAATACATTAAAAATTGGATTTTCTTCAAAACATCAAGAAAAGTAATGGTGAAACAACCGAACACATAATCAGTGAATAATGTAAATTGCAGAATAAAATCGGGGCACAACATAAAGCTAATGATATAAAGTAAGTTGAATTCTATAATTTCTCTATTCTTTTTTCTTTTTGTACGATCACAACAGGAAACAAAAGAAATCCGAAAATAACAATAGCTGTATTTGTCTACCTGCCATAAAGATCTTGCAAATTGTTTTCCTGTCCAAAAAGAAGTTTTCAGTACTAAGGATTCCAGGAACCGGAGTTTGAGATACTTTAGCAGTCAAATGAGTACTTCTACGATATGGTGACTGGATCGGAAAGAACAGGTTGATCGGTGTGCTGGATGACAATGGATTGTCACCCACTGAGCCCTGACTGGGGAAAAATTTGTTGGAAAAAGGAAATATGAATCATTCCGGTGGCTGTGTATGGGTATTCCAGAATGACATTGACAAACACAGTCCACAGGTTTGCGTTCATAACTCCACAGTATCGACATTTTGAGGCAGGTCCATGATAATCTAGATCTCTCATAATGAGTTGGACAGTTATTCAACTATTGGCAGCTTTGACGCATATTTATGGTGCACTTTATGAAAGTTGCCATCAATTAAATAATATGCATGCCTCCACTTGCAGTGGTGTCAAAATGAAAGCACTTGAACTTCGTAGAGCAGTGTGATGTAGTGTTTTCAAATGAAGTATGCTATTCCTTAAGCAGTGTCACAATGATAGACATCGTATAAGATCTCGGTGGACTGGTTAGTAAGGCGTCGTTCCCTGGAACCAGGGGGTACGTGTACCTTCCTGGGGCTTTAGCACAGCCACCAGGCGCGTCGGCAAGTGGTGGATAGCCGAATGTCCTGTAGGAATGACAGGATAGCCTTGAATATAGAATCAGAGGCCACGAACCAGCTCCCGTAAACCCTGGTGTTATGCAATCCGTGCCTAGGGCTAATTGGCACCGCGGTATTGGTGTCTTAACGGAGCCTCTAGTTGCTTGGCGAACTTCTAGAGTAATTTGCCTTGCCCAGTAACTCAGGCAATGCTGGGTGGACTTATATTACCTGAGCTTTTTAATTGTTATCTTGTGGCTGAAAAGACACAAGAAGTAACAAACCTTTATGCATTTGCAGGTGAAGCCTCTAAAGTAGACCTTGCTGAAAAAGACAAGGGAACTCAGAGGCAATCTTGTAAAGGGGCAGCAATGAATCCTTCACTTGAGGTAGAAATGACCTCGAAACCATCTTCTTCTGGTGAAAGTCAGGAAACTATTTCTAGCATGACTGACTTTCTGACCAGATGGGACTATTTCAGCAAGACCTTATCTGCTGGAAATGTCATATGCAAGAGGAAACGGCAGAGCATGTCATTTACGAATGTGAGGCTCTTGCCCTCCCTAAATTAACTTCTTTAGGCTTCATCCATACTAGAGAGTTACACCTAGACTCCATTAAAAGGTTATCGGACTTTATTAGTAAAGTGGGTGACCCGAGCAACTGGAACTAGGGAACATTGGGTTTGGAGTTAATGGTACAAAATGCTGATAAAAGCAGAGGTGCCCAATGACATACAAACTCAATTTTAAGAAGAAGAAAAAGAAGAAGAAGAAGGCGTCGTTCTCATTATAGGAATATAGAGAGTTCGAAACCTTGCTTAACCGAAGCTATGACACGTTAAATAGATCGTGGTAACAATGTCCTCCATGTGAAATGATATGTCTGGGTATGGCAAGTCAAGTATTTGGGTGTTTTATGCTTGATACCTGAATTGAAATTACAAAGATTTCTACTTAGCACCTTACATTTAACAGGTAGATCTCAACAAAAAGAAATATGCTAGTGTGACAACAGCTATTGAGTCTGACTGATATTCCAAAACAGGTTCATTGCTGCTGCAATTATGGAACGTCATATCGCGCGACACTATGGCTTCTTGGTTTCGTATGCATCACCGACAACACCACAAGTTAGCATTGTTAGTAGTACAAATGCTTAACATTTTATTTAGACGGCATCTCCATCCTTTGATCCAACTATTTTCTAGGAGGTTACTAAATAACCTTTATCAGAAAATGACGCTAAGCTTGAATCAGTCAAGATACTCTGCAAGGAATCCAAGCGTTTTTCTGGTTACTCGTCTCCGTGGATCTCTCACCAGTCGGAAATATTCATGGCATGATTGGACGTAGTTTGTATAAGTTTATACATGCGCAGAAGATGAATTGCAGCAAGTGGTTGAGAGATAATAGACAACTGTCTCTCAAACAACAATCTCCACATTTTTTGAATCTATATCAAACCGTTTTACTGAATCTATTGCCAGCAAGCTTTTCCCAACCAAATTACTGAACATACAATGTAGTCACTCTATTTATAATACGGTGTTGTAATAAACACTATTTATTATATATTACCATGTCTCCCTTTTTTTTATAGATTTCTATACCTTTCTCAATATGCATTTTTGGTGTTTAATTTTCATTTGTCACGAAGCAAATTATGGACGCTTTTCATTGCACTGAAAAAAATAAAAAATTATAAGCAAATGTTTGTAAATTTCAAATAAGTATGCGCCATTTTTTATTCAATCACAAAATCTTTATTTAATTTTTAAGAATGTTTTTAATCTTTCAAACAACATTTCAATTTAACGTTTTTTTTTCGTATTTTACTTGCAGCTATTGTATTCTTTCCTTTTTGGATTCTTTCTCCATAACTATGACAGTCATAGTCTACAAATCTCATCAACAAAACCTCTTTGATGTGGTCATCAATGTCTCAATGGATTTCAAATAATAGAGTGTATTTAGGCTGAGAAATTACTGAGGCTTTAAACAGAGTGATTTCTCTTGTTCAAGATTTTTAAAAAATGCCTCACATGCTTAGTTGAAAGCACAATTAACTTTCCATCAGTAATCGTAATTCAAGTTCAACTTGTACTCACGGTGAGCGATTGAGACCAACTTGATCAGTTATTATATTCTAGATTATTTCACATAATGCCTGTGACAAAGATTTATTTCGTTACTTAAAAGTGCATATTTGAAATCAGTTCCGTACCATCGGTGTCATAATTACAGAAATGCATCATTGATCAAACAAAGAGAAGAAGACAGAGAAGTTTCCATCAATCAATTTCTTCAATTTGGAAAAATAAAAGTTCATTGTACAATGGGACAATTGTTTATATTTATATAACTTAGGTAGAAAATATGTAAAATATTCATGAAAAATTTTAGACACATTGCTGTTTTAGTATCAAAAAAATGCTTACTTTATAATATTTCATAACCATAATACAGGGTGTCCAGAAAAGGACTCGCTGATTTCAAAATTAAATATCTCGAAAACGAAGATCGATAGAGGAATGCAGTAAACGGTATGTTTATAGTAAAAACTGTAAGAATATAATACATCAGTTTGAAATAATAGTTACAAAAGTTGCAAATAGATGGCGCTGTAATCGCCATACGTAATGTTTAGTGTAAATAGTGATCCGAAGCCCAACTATTGAAGCGTGAAAGGAGGTTAGCGTTGAAAACATTGTGATACAATTTTTTGCAAAGAATGTTTTCAAACGATTATTTCATTTATGTATGCTGATTTGAACTGTACATCGTACAGCGCCATCTGTTAGCAGCTATTGTAACTATTATTTCAAATTGCTGTATAAAATTCTTACAGCTTTCACAATAAACATACCTTTTACTGCATTCCTTTATCTATCTTTGGTTTTCGAGATATTTAATTTTGAAATCAGGGAGTCCTTTTCTGGACACCCTGTACCTTTTTCTTTAGAATGTATTAAAAATTACACACCAAAAATTTAAACCTAAATAATTAGTATTTCTTTAACTATTCAGGTGAAATTTTTGAATGTTATATTATATTAAGCACATATGCATACTAATTCAAAATTAATTTTCTTCGAAAGTGACTTATTTTTTTAGAAAATGAACTTACAACATGCAATAACAAACCCATGCTACACTTCAAAAGTTATCCTTTCATTTTTAAACTTTCTCATAGTTAAAACTTGATTTAAAATATAAAGATGCACTTACTTTCATGATTGTAGAATAAATAAAGATTGTTGATGATAAACATAAATTTTTAAACAAAAGTTTCTTTATGTGTTCAATGTCCGCAAAAAAATGAGAGATTGTAAAAAAAATGGGATAAAACATGTAGTGTGATTTTCAAAATTTTTTAATTCTAAAAATTTCTAGATATGTATACCACAAAGTCAGTATGAAATATGAAAAAAGTAACTAAAGAACTGTTAAATTCTGGTAGAACTTAAACAATTATTGAAAAAAATTCTACAGTCAAAAAGAGTTAACTGGAAAACAGTATTTTTCGGATGTTCAAATGTCTGACAATTCTTCGCAGATATTACATGTTTAGCTTCGCCGTGGTAAATTTTAAAACAAATGTTTTTCATGGATTCCTTAAAATTTTCCAGTCTAATGTGTTTTTTAATGCCCTTGACGTTCTTGACAGAGCATGTGTTTTCTAGCCAATATATGCATTCTATAATTTATATTCTTTTACCAGAACAATTTCTTTACCGCTTAGTACTTTTGAATACACTTCTAATGTTTAATTTCATTCACAGAAACTCTTTGGGAATCAGCTATTTCACAAAATTTGATTTCAAACTTTCAACTTATCACAAAAAATTTGTTTTCGATACTGTTGAGAGGCCATGTAATTTCAATTTCACGAATAATTGAAGTTAAATGACATCATAAACACATTAACTGCATATTGTTTATTTTTCCATGGGATTTTTTAAGCTTCCTTTGTGATATCGAATTCATATCTCAGAAAAAAACATCTCTTAATTTTGTAACAAATTCAGCAAAAATTGCTTTCATGAGTCAGATGCAAATTTTCCTACCATATTTCTCCCAAAAGCATCTCTTATAAATTAATTCTTCTTTTCGATCTTAAGAAAATAATTTTTCCTTCACAAAAAGAATTCTTTTTGCAGAATTTTCTGAATTCATAACAATATCTCAATATTCATATTATAAGAAGGTATTGTACTTGTATTGTAAACAAACACGGATTTTTGTATTATTTGGTCTAGAACTTGGTTTTGATCTTTTTATTAGAACTAGACCTATTTGGTTAATTTTTAAAATATCACAAAAAATCTTTAAATCCAAAAAAATTTCATCATATAAGACTTCTTAAATTACAGATCAGTAAATGTAATATGCTTGGAAATGAAGGAAATTCAAATGATTTCTTTGAACAGTTTTGGACCACGAAGACTCTGTTTTCTCTGGAAAGTTTATTTCTATTACTAATAAATATGTGAGAGAAGTGTTGCGTTACGAATTGGTTGTGTGTTTTCTTTCATTAATAAGTCCTATTGTCTTTAATATTTTATTTTACCAATAACAATTAACAAATAACAATTTTCATGATTATATTCCATAAAATAAATTCTCACACCATAACACTCTGGTGCCAATACGGTCTTCGTACGACCGCATCCAAATAGCAACTGGGCTAGATTCCCTATCGGATAGGGAAGATGCGCTTCTCAATTCCCCTTTAGGGATTTACTGTGGCTGAGTTGCCACAAGAAGTTTCTATTTCATTGTTAACTTAGTACTTTTAAAATAACTCTGTTGTATTAGGTTGGTGCGTATAAAATGTCGGATTCTTAAGTGATTGTATAAAACTGCATATCTTTCTTCAAAAGCTGTTTATTCAATCAAAGTATGCTCCCTTCGCTTCAATACACTTCTCCCAACGAGATTTTAAAGCGTAGATGCCTGTCTTAAAAAATTTTGGTCTTTAGAATTAATAAACTCTGATATCGAGTTTTTTAGACTGTCTTCATTTTCATAGTGTTTGCCCCTTAAAAACAGCTCTAAATGCTTGAAAAAATGAAAATCGGTCGGCGAGAGATCCGGTGAATAGGGTGGATGCTGAAATGATGAGCATACGTTTAACCGATCCAGCTTATTTCGCTCTGTCAGTGCGTGCGGTACCCACTTGTCCATCTTCTTAAGCTTGCCAATCTCAGAAAGGTGTCTCAATATCGTTGTATGGTCAACTTTCATCCTGATAGCAAGTTCCCTCGTGGATACGGCTGGATCCGCTTCCACTAGAGCCTTCAGGTCATCATTCTTCACAGACGTTTTGGGTCTTCCGCGCGGCTCATTTTGCAGTGAAAAATCGCCAGTCCGAAATTTTTCGAACCAACGCTGCACTTTCCGATCGTTAACCGTATTCTCCCCAAACCCTTGGTTTATGTTGCGTGCAGCTTTTGCAGCACTATTACCAAGTTTGTACTCATATAAGAAAATGACGCGAATGTCGGCAGAATTCATATCGGCAATAAACTCAAAAGAAATAAAAAAGGGAAGACCTTCGAGAAAACCTATTTTGCTGAAATGAGTCTCTGGCAATGGACAATACGAGTATGAATGAGGTTATGCCAAATACAAAAGTATAACGAAAACAGGGAGGAAAACGTCCGCATGTAAAGAGAATCCGACATTTCATACGCACCAACCTAATAGAAATAAACAACTTTCTCAATGAAGCAAATTTTAAAAAAACTTCCAAATTTCGCTTTTTGTTCATAATTTCCAATCCAACAGTCAATAAATAAAAAGAGTATGATATTGTGATCTAAAAGAAATTACGTATTGCAATTCATTTACCATAAGAATCCTTTATAAAAGCCATTCATAAATAGAGTTTCAAAAATAGGGTGCAATTTTTGAAGATCATACACATTTAAGAAAATATATATTTATAACATTTACCATGATAAATAAGATATTTGATCTCTTGCTAAACGTTGTAACGTACTATGTTAAATATCATAATGTTAAAATTATAACTTACTTAGATAATTTAATTTATAAAGTAAATTTTTATATCATTCAAAAATTGCCTAAAACTTTTATTTCACTTTGTTTAATTTTTATAATAATATGTAAATGTGATTCATTTTGTATTTATGCTTCATAATATAATAAAATTAGCAGCTTATGAATACCTAACTTTCGAATTTTTCGATGTCAGTATCTAATTATTTTGAAACATTCATTATTCCCTGTATAACCCACACCAGATCCATCAATTTAGCTTTTCTTTATCAATAAATATCCGAACTACAAGTACCAAACACGGAAATATTTGTTTTGTCAGAGCACCTATCAAAAATAGACTGCATGTGTTCAAAAATACGAAATTTTGTTTATCTTATCAATTGCATTATTTACCTTAAAATGTCACACTTGATAATAAATACTTATTAAAAAAGATAAAATAAATGTCAATATAAATCTCTCTGGGTCAAATATTTTCAGATTACATAGATCCATCAATTATAGGTAAATAATTTAACGTGAACAGTTATCTATGCGCACAAGTAATTCTATGTTATCAGTTACTTTCGGATTGAGATTTGTTTACCTTTTCCTTTAGCAGATAATAACATGTTCGTCAGTAAGGTACGCTTGATATAATTTGGAAAAACATTTGTTATAAATTTTAAAAATTTCATCAAAAAATACAGATGATGCAGTGAAATACCTGTATCTCAGAAAATTGATCGATTTTTATTGTTGTAAAATAAAGCTTTTCATCAAGAGAAGTAAAAAAAAATTCTAAAATTAAAGCCTTTAACTATACAGATGAAAAAAAATATAGAAATTAGTATAAAACCTTTTAATATACAAATGAGTGTTTAATGTGATAAAGTTGCCTAAATTGTGGGAAGTAAAGAAAAAAACAAAAAATGGAATGGATTAAGTATAAATTCAAAGATAAAAAGTCATTATTATTAAAACATAGCTAAAAATAAGTAAATTGAGAAGCGTAAATTTTTAACTGTATATTATGTAAATTAAATTATGACAAACTACAAAAAGGATAAGTTATTGGTAAGTGGAACTTCGAGAAGGGTTTCACTTATAAATTAAGCTCACATAGCTTAAAAATAAATAATTAATTATAAAATGATAAAATGCATTTTAAAAATTATTTCTTATCAAAAATTTACTTTTCAGTATTTTATATAAGCATATCTACGAATCAAGATGTTCAAAAAATTGAGTTTTGAAACTGAGTAGATAGTGTCAAGCATAGTTTAAAAAAATTGCTAAGAAATTTTCAAAAACGACATTTCTTAACAATTTTTGACCTTTTATCCTTTTGAATTAATATTTTAAAAGGACACTTCTTAACAAAATTTCTCTTAATAATTTTTGTTAAGAAGTGTCCTTTTTTGAAAAATCAAATTCCAAATCAGTAAAGTGTTTGACAAAGTCAGAAATTTGAATGCAGTGTGTAATGATATCATTTAAGTTTATTTGTCCACCAAAATTATAATTACATGGCCATTCTACTATATGGAGAATTTTTTTTACTTGGCAACCAGTCAAACTTTTAAGCAAATATTGCAAAATAGGCAGTTCCAAAATGTTTCCAAGCGAGAAGACATTTGGAAAGTATTCAATTAAAACTACGTCAAAGAGATTTTTCTGCTAAAAGAAGATAAATTATCAAACGCAATTAGTAACCAGAAAAGGCCTGTCCGAACAAAAACGGTATGTCATTCAAGGCATGTGCCGCAAAGTCAGAAATTTTGTTGTTGTTATTGTTGCTTATCCTCAACAGATCTGACATAAGTCAGATCAACTTCAGAAGGTTGTTGACCGTCAGAAAATCGATGACAATAAGGGGATCTGGTGTTATATCCGTCCTGGTTACTCCGACGCAATTCAGTATGTGATCCGGTAAGGCTGGGTGGTCACAGTATTTTCTACAAGTGGAGTAAACCTTTGTGATTCGTTCGAATGATTGACATTTTCGGTCTGGACAACACTTGAGAGTCTGAACCAAAGCAGTCTGGGAGCTTTGATCGTATTTTATCACCAGAAGAGCGACAAGGGAAGAGAAATTTTAAGGGACACATGAAAAAGAAATATATCCTACATTTTGGCACAACCTAACAATAACCTAACTGCTGAAAGGTATTTGAAAATCCATCGCACATTGTCTTCCTGGAACCTTTCTTAGAGTTTTGCGGTACATTCACATATCACATTGGAAAAATCATGTGAAAGTCCAAATAATCACTTTGCCGACAGTTATGCATGCTAAAAGTAGAAAAGTGATATCCATCCTATGTTACTTAAAAATAGCTGAGATATAATCCATGGCATTACACTACCTAGAGCAGTTCCATGACTAGGCCACATTGAAACCTTTGGCACAGATGACGTATAATCCATTATGCCAAATATTGAATTTTTTGGCGAAGAAATGATGATTATACCCAAGATGACTACTATGACGTATGCGATGACGTAAATACTAGGATTGTCAAAATATAATTTTCTGCATAATTCTTATAGGTCCCCATACCTATAACGTAATAAAAACCAGGTTGTCAGATATATAAGAAAATCCGCAAAAAAACCACCTAACTCAGAATTTGGCATCCTGGATAATATTGCATCCGTACCAAATCTTTCACTTAAAACTATTTTAATCTATGTTTAATTAATTAGAGAACCTACCAACTTGTCTAGTGGTCAGCGTGCCTGACTACGGATAAGGAGGTCCTGGGTTCGAATCCCGGTTCGGGCATGGATGTACTTTGTCTCTCTATCTATCCTGTCTTTGTCCTTTCCTTGTATGAATGAGGGATGAATGGTTGCCTACCCTATAAACGGGTCCTTATGGCATGTGTGTACTGAGGAAGTCGGACTCCACACTAAAAAATATGGTTAGTTAGAAAAGTGGAGCAGCGCACTCCATATTGCCATCCTGGTTGGCACACGACAATGAATGAATGTATGAATTAGAGAACAGCGCTCTTCAGAGCCTTAGGTCATAGGTTCGATCCCAGCCACTGTTGAACCACGGGAGGTGAGTGTCACCCTTCTGCATATACATCTACCGAGTTTAATATTTGATAATTCTCTCGGTTTTCTCACATGGGATAAGTGAAAACAACTCTCACTATCTATGAAAAGTTTTCCATGAAAGTAATTAAGTGATGAATATTAGAATATCTTAAAGCAATCTTAGGCAGTATGTGGTTACAGAGTTAAAATGTCGACGTATAAAACTATAAGCGACTAAACTTTTGCAATCAAAATAAAAGAGGAACGAAAAAAAACTCATTCAGATCATTTTCATGAAAAAATTTCTTTCAGAAGTTGATTCTTCTCTATGCAAAAGAAACAGAAGGTTTCGGTTTTTGCTCATCGGAGCACACATTCGTAAAGAAAAGATTAATTATGAAGTCAAAATTTAGTTATAAAGAAACAATAACATGTATAATAAAATGCAAATAGAAAATTATTAATTGATACAATTCAGATAATTAGGAGAAAAGCATCAAAAAAGGATGAAAAATTAAAATTATTTCCTCACATAAAGCATGTTTAAAGAAAAAAATCAAAATTTTTTAAAATCTTTTTTCCAATAAAAATCTATATAATTTTTTAACATACACTAATTTTTACTAAATTAGTGTATGTTAAATACTTTCTCTTTTATGTCTGGTTCCAAAAAAAAATTCTATATTTTCCTTTAATTCTCTTCTTATTTTAAGATAGAGTAAAAACTGCCCTCCATAGAAAAATAATAAATTTCTATTATCTTGTGTGTATCTCCTTATTTCTGATTTATCTATGAAAATGAGATTTTTTCGCTCCTTTATCATTTGATATCTTTATTAGATTCATTAATACAATATATACGTCACCAATCAAAAAATCTTTACAAGAATTGTAAAAATCATGTTTATTATTTGGGATTATAAGTGCTATTAGTCTCAACACTTCTTTTAAATTGATAAGATCAGTAATTTAGTGTCTTCATATATAAAGAATATCTTACAAAGCTCTGTCTCATTTCTTTCGTTTTAGAATAAAGACAACTATGTCCATGAAAAGAAGTGTCGAATTATGGGGTTCTGCACTATAAAATGGGATTACTTGCGGTGTGTTAAGCGATAAAATAAGGCGGTCCTATTAGTTTGTAGGCGATTTGCCGGGCATATTTCTCTGTGTGTGAGTTCCAGCCCTATTACATCACGCAATTAGAAAATATTGAATATAATTGGAAAATACACAAAAACGAAACTCTTTTACCTACAGCATGCCTCAAGACTAGTGGCTCAACCCTCGAATGGGAGAGGCACTAGATTTAATCCTATGTATGCTATTGGATGCTTAAAGGAATATATCACACCCTTCGGATTGAAATTCGAAGAACCACACTGCTCAAAAGCCAATGCCTGAAATTTTTAATTCTTTCATTAGCTAGACTTAATTATAAAATACAATAATAAAGAAACTTAACCCGTGCCTCTTACGTGGTGTGTATGCAATTTCTGCGTCATGAAATGAGTGTTGTTGTTACTTATCGACACTTGGACAACAAGCCAAGGTCGCTCTGCCGATGGATAGCCGAGCTGGCAGCCGAATGGTTAGCGCTCTTGCCTTCGGTTCAACAGTTCGTGGGTTCGAATCCCACCTTGGGCATGGATGTTTGTAGTGGTTCGGAATCCACTTTAAACCGTAAGTCCCGGTCTAATTAGCCCTCGTGTGCAAAAAATGACCGTTGAGCGACAAACAAACCTGCCGATGGATATGCGAATTTAATTCAGTACGGTAAGTTTTTCGTTTAACATGAGAGCCACGAAAGTGAAAGTACGACTTGCTCTAAGTACTCCTCCGATAGATGGCACCACCAGAAGATCCACTCCCTCAATTTTGACATTGATCTGGAGAAGGAGGAAATTTTCTCCAGACCATTACACCCATGGTAACTGCTCAACGACCGACCTCAGAACTTCCGAATTCACAGATTTAACTAGCACATATATCGCACATATGCACTTGGTGGGTCCTCGACAGCATTGGGAATCGAACTCCGCCCTTCCTTCCGATGCCCTAACCACTAGTCTACTTAGACCTCTTGAAATAAGCATGTAATGTATGTATGCAGTATGCATATTTTCTCTGTAGTAATAAACGCTAATGTTCTGCAGATATCAATGAAATGTAGCATTGCTGGAGACATTGTCCGGGAAAAGAATTGCGAGATGATTACATATCAGGTAGTAACAAAAGTTTTTCGCCACTGTAAACATTGTCTGCAAAAAACGTAAGCGTGTTCGTTTATATTTATTATTGACAAATATAATTATGAAATAGAAATCCAGTCATACGAAGAATATAATGAGAAATTGATAATTTATAAATTTATGATTAAAAATTATCTAAATAAATATGATAATTTTGTTGAAACTACTAATAAGCCTTCGCATAAAGTGATGTGCCAAATGTTAAACTTCCAAAACTAAATTAGGAGAAGTTTGCTGGAAATTTCAGCACTTTGTTGAAATTTTACATTTATGAAAATTCAATAGATAAAAATTCAAATTTAACAAAAATTGAAAAATTCACATATTTAAAGTCATTGCTTGTTGGTCAAGCTTATAACTGCTTTTCTGGTTTTTGCCTAGCAGAAGAAAATTAAGATTCTTGTGTAAAATTGTTAAAAAAAATAGATATAGTCGAAAAGACATCATTATCAATAGTCATATGAATATATTATTAAATTTAGAGCCTGATGAACAATCATCTAATGTCATTTATTACGTAAACTTTTTGATCAATTAGAAATCAGCATAAGAAATTTAAATTCACTAAATGTTACAAGCGGTAGCTATGGCCATTTTTTAATCCAATTATCCTAAAATTAGTTCCTTGAGATTTATTACTCGAATTCAATAGAATGCGTGCTATTACAAAAAAATTTGAAGTAACGGAATTAATAGAATTCGTAAAACATGAAATTGAATGTCGAGAATCAACTTTAATGATAAATAATTCTTAAGAGGTGTAAAAACTAAGGAAACATTTAATAGCAGTCAGTCTTCAGTAAGGAGCCAAAATACGTATTCAAATAATTCTAAATCATTAGCCTCAACATTCAATACCTCAGCATCTGTTAAGAAATTTTGTTTATTTTGTTGTTTGTTTTGTTGTTTATTTTGTTAATAACAAAATAAATTTTGTTTATTTTGTTGAAATAATGAACAAGCATCATCGGAATTTCTGAAGTATTCAAATGAACAAAACCGACAGAAATTAAAGAAATGTGGTCGATGCTATATATTTTTTCTTAAATCTCATTTATTTATTGAATGTAGATTAAAATTACCTCGATGTTGTTGTTACTAATGACACCTGCACAAGCCAAGCTCACTATACCTTGGCTATGCAAATTTAAATCAATTGGGAGCGTCTTTCCTTTAATCAGAATACCATGAAGGTGAAAGTACGGCTTTTGCTCTTCAAATTCTCCGATAGATGGCAGCACTAGAGGATTTACTCCCTCAATTTTGGCATTGATTTGAATGGGGAGTAAATTTCTCCAGACCATATTGCAACCATGGTAACTGCTTAACGACCGACTACAAGACTTTCGATTCCACAGATTTAACGAGCATGTATATCGCATATACTCGGTGGGTCTTTGGCGGCACTGGGAATCGAACCCCGCCCTTCCGGATAGTAGGCCAATACCCTAACCACTAGGCTACCACGGCTTTACCTCGATGTAAAATTTGCAACAGTTTTAATCATTTCTTTTGCTTTTCCAACTGTCAACATCACATTCTAATAATTCAAACTCAAAAAAGTATTATTCCAAATTTGTTCTGTAATAGTTTAATCGAAAAATAAATCAAAATTAGTTCATCTTTAAATTGATTCAGGATCCGGGAGATCCTATATAGCGAAAACTTTGAACTTAGAATTAAAATTAACAATTTTAAGAAAAGAACGCTAAACAATTTATTCCTCTTTGGAATTCATCCAGGATACTAAAAAGAGTTCAAATTATGTGGTTTGAAAATAAAAAATGAAAACATGAATGCTCCAACATGGTGGTTGCGGTTCTCATAACGGATCTGATTTCTGGTATATATCACCAAAGCTGTTCCAGCTGTCAAGTCATCGAAGAATTTGTGAGTAGGAGTTAGGGACTTGCCGACACAAGTACACGTGAGGAAAAAAATTTATTTATTACTTGGAATTGAATACTTCTGGAATGTATAACGTAGGGACATAGTAAAAAAAAAAAAAAAAAAAAAAAAACAAGAACTTATTTGTTTCTCCAACAAACTGAGCGTCAAGCGAGAATCACATCAGACCAAATGACGTCATTGATGTCTTAGTTATGTCAGAAAACTGGTAGATCGCAAGAAGATTCTGGATTTCAAGCAGGTTCGAAATATTTGGCAACTTTCCGCTAGACAGCACTAATTTAATTTTTTTAAGGATAACTCTGTTGTGCGTGTGTGTGTTCATAAAAATAATTAACTCTAATACCTCATGTTTATTTACACCATAGTAGTAGCAACTGTGTGGTGATATACCTCGTACAATTGTAACTTATTAACTTATATTTTTAAAGTATAAAATATATAAATTAGTTGATTAAATTGTATAATGTGAATGTGATAAAATTAAATTATTAAGTTACTAAATAATTTTCATATCTTAGTTAAAAAGATTTTGGTATCTAATTTGGGCCATTATGAAAACTTATTTCTTTTAGAATATTAAAAGATTCAATAAATATTTAAATATATAATTTGATTTACAGAATAAGCGAAATTATAAAATATGACTTACACATTCTATAAAGAATACATTTACATTAAATAATATACTTTGTTAATCTTTGATTACATAAATCAAATAATCATCATAGCTAGAATCTAACAAAAGTGGATGTAAATGGACTTTAAAATTTAAAAAAATTGACTTCCTTTATATCATTAGATTCTATTTTAAAGGAAAATAACATACAGTATAAATCTTTTTTCGTTTCCTTAAGGCTTTTCAGTACGTATACAGTATATATCTCATTATCGTTAAACAATTGTGCTTTAGAATCTGGAAAGGAGGCTTAATTTAGAGCTTGATAATGTGTAAATATTTTTTGCTCAGCCATAAGACTGTTATAATTTATCTAAAAATAAAAATCGTTCTTTGCTGACCAAACCAATCAAGTTAGCAGTTATAAATATGCTAAACACTGAATAAAATTTTGTATGGCATATGTTATAATCACTTGAATTAAAAATACTTTAAATCAGATTTGTATATAAAAAAAGAAAAGGTCTGCAGTGAACACAAAGATATTCGCTTAGAAAAGTACTCTGAACACCTTTTTAACAAAATTCATAAAAACTGATAAATTGATTAAAATTGCTGAAAATACAAAAATGGTATTCATACTTTGGGAACAGAATTGCTAAGTAATAAGCCAGATTAAATCGAGATCCAGACAGTTAGAAAGGTATTGAATTTACCACAGTATTAGTTTCTAAAAATGTGATGTGTATGTAATACAGCATAAAACACAATAAAAAGTAATTTGAAAACTTTTATTGTAAAAAAAAGAAAAAAAGGGAAAAATTAAAAGATTGTATTTTTTTCACTTGGTGAATACACATTTTTCCAATATTAAAGGAAAAAATAATAAATATCAATTGTAAAGGTACTAACATAATTTAAATATAAATATAATTATCACGTAAAGCAATAACAAACTTAAATTATATACAAAGCATGTTACATGCATTTTGATTTGTATACGACATCTTACATGTTGTTACTCTCATTTAATATTCTTTGTTATTATAAAATTGAATAACTTGAATATTGATACAATAAAATTGACATGAATTTTTAGGAATTAACAGATTATGAAATTATTATATATGAGCATCTATATTTAAAAAGGAACTCAAAAACCATTATACTTTAAATAATGGTGAAATATATAGAGTGAACCAATTTAACAACAAACTTAATATAAAATGAAATGAGCATTTCTAACATTAACACAGTTCAAAATTAATTTAAATTATATGAAAGATAATTTATTGGTTATACTGAATACATTGCAATACATTATTTCAATTTTATCTCTTTCCTAACAATAAAAAAAATAACTTACATTTTATTTTTTAACAAATATTATATGCCATTAACAAAATAACAATTAGTCAGTTTAGACCTTTGCTTTAGAATAAAATCATGGTTTATACAAATTCAATTTAAAATGTAAACAAAACCAATATTTTTCAACAAATGAAATAAAAACTTAACATTCTAAATAAAAACCTGTTCTTAAAGTTTAAAATTCAAATCCTTTCTGTTTTTCTAATCTTATATTTCTTTAACTATAATTTATTTCATTCATGTAACGATACAAATATCACAGGCCATACTTATTTACTATTTTAAATGAAAATTAAGAGATATATAAAAACAAATACTTTCCTAATATTATTAATAATCATTATAAAGATAGTTCATATGTGTATTAATATTTCCACAATAAAAAAGTATAAATATTTTGGCTTTAAAATCAAATATTTTTCATTTTAAAGTTAAACAAATATTGAATAAAATGTCAATGTGACTAGCATATCACATGCTTGATAGAAAGAAACTTTCTATTTTATTATAAAAAGTCTTTTAAAAAAGGATATGACCTTTGATATATATTTTGGATAATCTTTTAACAAAATATAAGAGGAACTGAAGTAACGAAAGTATTTAGTGATAGCATTATAAATTGTTATCAAATTTAAAAATTAACTATATTGTCAAAAATAAAACATCAATCAATGAATCAAAATATTTGCCAAATATTACTTTACAAAGTTACATGGCAAGCACAAACAAATGAATCCATTCAAATAACTGAGTATTTGAATATATTCACTGTTGGCAATACATTCAAACAAGAAAATGAATGCAGAATTGTACATATCACAGATGAGCTAAGGCAATGTACAATGGCACACAGTATGAAATATTTTACAAAAATATACTAAGATGAAAAAATTTGAAATATATTTTTAATAAATAGAAAAATGACCATGCTTGATGTGATAGCAATTGGGATGAATTCAAATGATGTACAAAATTTATATTTGTAATTTATATAAACATTTTACTGGCAAAAATGTAATGTGTTTTCAATATTGTTCTTTTGCCTTCGAAAACTAAATTCAAAATCATTACTATAACATACATTCCATTTCATAAAACTTTTCTTGATAATTGCCCAGCAACTAATAATAACAGAACAGTTTAAATTTACACTGCATTATGATGAATGTGAAGTATTACATAAACTTATAAGTTCACCATATTTCACTTTCTGGCGTGATCCAATGTTGAATTGTATATCTTTAGGAGCTTCAAATATTAAAACAATCGTTGAACCCAAGTTGAATTCACCAAATGGTTCACCTTTCTCAGTAATTTCTATAGGAGGATTAAAAAATTTTTCTTCAAATGTTCCTTTCAAACATTTCTTACGATTTGTCTGAAGAGTCTGAAAAAGAAATTTTATACATAAGACAATTTGCATTGGTATTTTTCTACAAATTTAAAATATATAAAACTCAGTCAGAAATGTATATAATTAAGTATATACAATTGCAGTAAAATATGTGATAAAATTGAATACTTTATACTTAAAATAAAAAAAAAGAACTTGATATTGGGAAAGTTGAATAATAAATAATAAAGGAAAATTAGCTTCTTAATAGTTTTTCCAGTTAGATAATAAGATATATGAAGTAAGTACCTAAGAAATTTTAAATGTCAACTAACAAGTTTCTGGAAATATATATGATCATATATGGAGGTTATTTTAACTACAAAATAATTCAATTGTTATTAAATTTCTTAAAGGATATCTTTTTTTAATAACAGTGGGCACTGGGGGACTAACAGAAAAAATAGTACAAAAAAGTACTTCAAAGCAAACAAAAACAATTTTTAATCGTTTTTCTTTAAAAAAAAAAATTTAAAAAAAAAGTAAATCCATACATTTATATGGGACATATTTATTATTCCTTAAGTAAAATATATATTTATGTTACTGTGCTTGTCAATTATTTAAAGAAATATTTCTGATGACTGGGGGGGGGTGTTTCCATTTTTTTATATCATAAATTATCTATAAAATCGACTTATCCACAATAGCCAGGCTATTCAAATTTCCCAGATAATGAAGAGTTGATTGTACATAACCATATTTACACTCTCTTATTACAGAAATTACATATGTTTATTTTAATATGCAATAATTTACTAGTCGTATCTAATTTTGAAGAATATTTTTACTGGTAACTTTTGAATATTTAACTGGCAACCCTTTCAAAGTAACTTGTTTTAAAGGGAAAAAATATCACTCCTGGTCTGATTAAATCCAACAAAATCAGTTCATTTGTAAAAAGAATGCATCTTAATTACAGTTTGATGAATGAAAATTCAACAAAAGATAATGCATTAAGATTGTTATTCATACATATATTAATTTCGATATACTGTAATACAAATTGAGTATGCAAAAAATCATGCAATTTTTTTATATATAATATAATCAAATATATGAATAGAACCAAAGTGAAATTCTGTTTGAAAAATGATCAAAAATTTTCATACTGAGTTGGTCATACTTCTTACAAATGGAATTACTTTTTTGACAAATATGTTTAGAGTAATTATTAAAACTATTTTTTCATTTCTAGTAAAAAAGATTTTTAAAAAGAAATATTGAATAATTTTGAGATGGTCTCTATTTAAAGCATTTCAGTTATAATTTAAATGATAAAAAGAATATCATCAGAGCATGATTCAATATTTCTGTCAAATGATTGGTCAAATAGAATTAACTGCTCACTCTCCAATACCATTAAATTAACCCAATTTCAACAAAGAATACACAAGTTTACTTCAGTCAGTGAATGTGAATTTTTATACTGTATTCATAACAGAAAAAAATCAAACTTTTATTGGTTCATATTATATTTCCTTTACATTTATATTTATTTAGATCACTTTAAGATGAACACTGATTATATTTTTCTTTATATTTAATTTTAATGTCTCATAAAATATTAAATAATGAAAATATTATCACTTAATATTTTTACTTAGTAAAAAATATTGATTACAAAAATCGAATTATGAAATTACAAATTATTTGTGTATTAAAGTATTTTTATTCTCATCTTTTGTTTTGCTTAATAAATATATCAAAAAAATAATATGATTACATTTACACATATACTTCAACAATTACTGCTTATAGAAAATCAACATACTAATCATAATTTTATATAGTATATCTAAAATTTAATATTGGTAACTTTAAAATACATATTATAATTTTCAATATGTTTAATGAAAAAATAATATATAATAAATTAACTTAATTATGAAAAGCTGAATAAAATTCATAATTATAAAATCAAATGAAAAAAATTAATTTATTAAAACTATTTTAATATAAAATGTTAACATTTTAATGAAATATATATTTTTTTAATTCCATATTATTAATTTCCTGATGATTTTTTAAAGTAAATTTTTGGTTTGAAAGACTGCATTACAGATACCAAGCTTATTCAGAATTTTACTAGAATGACACAACTCAGAATTCATAAATGTAGAAAAATATATTACTGTAACTTAGAAAAAAAGTCATATTCTATACATCACTTTTATTTTATAAAATTAAATTTCTAAAACAATTTTGAGATTCAGCAGGAGTTAAGAAAATCAAAATTTGAAAACTACACTTTTGGAATAACCACTTTTAATAATACTACAAGCTGTTTCTAATGCTAACTGCTTATTCATATGTAATTTGAATCTGTAGTTGCTCCATATTCATATTTTCAAAGAATGAATCTCAATTAATGATCAAATATATAACATTACTTAAAAATCATAACAATATTTTACTTTAAAAAAAAAACAGAATTGCTAGCTTGTAAGCATATTTAAACCTTCAAATTCCCCTTTCTGATCATGTATATTTTGAAAGACTATGAGAAAAAAAGTTTTCATGTAAATTAACATTTCACTAATGATTAGACATAAAATCTAAGCTCAGAAATAAATTACAAAATTCTAACAAAAATTTAAATTTTGTACTGCATTTCCCACATAATTTGTAAATTCTTACCTCATCAAAAAAGACTCTAATAGATCCCACATTTGTAGCACCAACAGCAGTTAAAGAGAAGAATCCATGCTCCCATTCACCAGTGTACACAACTCTCTCATTTATATTAAAAAGACCAGCAATCCAACTCACGATTCCAGGACGAACACTCAAAAGTTCACCTAATAATAACAAATTCTTGTTTTAAATACTTATTCTAAAATTAATGTAAAGATTAATTATTTCAAAAATTTGAAATAAAACTTCAAATTATTTTCTATAACTTAAATTGCAAAATATACTATATATGCAATTTCTTAAACTAAATTACATTATAGTTTGATAAATTGCATACATAATCAAAAAAAAATCAGATGAATAATTCAACTTAAAAAAATATTTTATACAGGAATTAATTTAATATATGAATAATGCAAAATGTAAAAATTAGAAATAAAGCACAGAAACACAAACTACTAATACATATATGCCAAAGGTTATAAATGCAATAACGCATAATGACTATAAATGTATAAAAAAAATCAACAGAAATTAAGATGACAAACACTATTTCTCATCAGGCTTCAAGATGAGGCAAAAATGTTTCAATAAATGCAGCAAAATATGTATGATAACAATACAACTTTTGCTTTATAGGGTAGACACATTTCTTAGAGAACAATGCAAAAAAAAAAATTAGTAAAAAATACATGTAGCATATTGTAAACTAGGAGATATGTTCCACAATTTTGAAAAATTATGCAACATAAAAATTTTTTTAATATTTTTCCAAAAAAAAAAAAACGTGTAAAAGCAATTATGAAATTTATATTACAAAACTAAAAAGCAAAAACAATTTGTTTTTATTACAAAAAAAATTTTTAATTAGAATACCGTGAAAATTCATTCTACAAGTACAAATAACATGTAAAATTTTGAATTGAAATCAGGAATAAAACTACCTACTAAAAACTATTCATTGCTACTTAATGAAAAAACATGCATGCATTTTACAAACTGGACCAAAAATACGTAGATAAATCACATATATGAATTGAAAAAAAAGAGTTGTCCTAAATTACTGAGAGTTAAAAGTGCATGGTTGGGTTGGGTTGTCGCTCAACAGTCATTTTTTGCACACAAGGGCTAATTAGACCAGGACCTATGGTTTAAAATGGATTCTGAACCACTACAAACATCCATGCCAAAGGTGGGATTCGAACCCACGAACTGTTGAACCGAAGGCAAAAGTGCTAACTATCCTTAAAAGTGCATGAATAAGTTTGACCATCCTATCATAAGTAATTAGAAAGCAGTTTTTTTTCATATCAAACATTGTTTAATTAATACCCATAAGTAAACCACAATTCTAACAATAGTACTTTTTTAATATGAAAAAATTTTTCATGACAAAAATTTTACCGTCATATTAAAAAGAATTTAATTTGAACACAAATTTTAGAAGTTTATTGAAATTATTAATAGGATTCTACAAACTAAACAGTAAAGCGTTCAAATTGAAGTATAATAAAATAAAGAAAAAGTTATCATAAAATTCGGATGTTCCTTGCAACTACAGAATACTAAATAAACTAACTAGTTATGAAGTAGAACAAGGCACTTGCACATATAACTAATTTCAATAGTGCAATCAAAATGTGGCAATAAGCCATCTTCTTATTACACTGCTAAAATTAGAATTTAAAAACAATTTATGGAATTCATGTGAGAACAAAAATTTGTGCAAAATATATATTAGTAAACTGTTATTTTAAAATCCTGTAAAGAAAAAATGGTTGAGTATATATACATAAATAACAAAATACTGGTAAAAGAAAACACAATATACAATTTCTCCCCAAATTCAAAATTGTTATCTAATTAAAAGATATATCTGATTTCCAGATCATACGAAGAATCTTCGTTGATCAGGTTTTGCGGTGAAAAGTTTAGAATAAGACAAACTGCACCAATGAAGAATATCCTTGGGAAAAATATATCAATTCCAAGATCATAGGGATTCCTCAGGTGCATATGAATCTCAACATATCAGGTAGAAATTTTGGAATTATAAATAATTTAATTTTGTTCCAAAATAAAATTACTATATTTTCTTGTCTATAATGTACTTATTATTATTATGAATTATGTGTTTTAAAAAATTTATGAATTTCATTGTGCATATTATACACCATCTTGGATAATCTGATTAAAAGAAAAAATTTGCATTAGAGAAAATTACACTAAAACTTTGAAAGAAATTGCATTTATGTTTTATAAAATGAATAACAGATGGTGCCACAAGTCAGCTGATTAATTTTATCTATAATTAGTTTTGTCCAATTGAGCGCATTTGGTTGCTTGGAAAAAGATTATGTTGATAACTGATTTCACAATTTAACTTGATCTGAGCTGTTTCATTCTGAAAATATTCAAGTTCGTATGTCATCATGTCAAAGTGAAAGTGTATAAATTACACAGCAAATTTAAAAATGAAAGTTACAGACAAGGTGAATAAACTGGAAACAAATGTTTAATGTAAGGTGAAAAACAAAACATGAAAACATGTACAAAAGAGAAAATGTATACAATGTGCAGTTCAAAAATAATCTTATTTCTTTTATTTAATTATTAATGGACAAATTATATTTTGAAATATGTTTAACCTCATTTTAAACATTATTAAAAATAGATGAGTTTCAACAGATTAGATCTATTAAAAATAGACAAGTTTCATTGATCATCAAGACCAATAATGCAGATTTGGATCTGCATTATTGGTCTTGCTGATCAATCTGGTGCTTTCATCTCAGTTCATCCCACTAGGTGATCCAATGACGTTTTTCACAACAAATGTTCTTTCTGTACAATTTATTATATTTTTAATCATACGATATATTTTGTCATACTATATATCAGCAGTAAATATTTTTGACAATTCACCGAAAAAATTGCTGCAGATTAGGCGACGATCAAAAAAATAAATCTTAACAGATAATATGGCACACTGCAGATTATATATAGAAAAATAGGGTGCTTTAAAAAATTACAAATTCTTTAACTACAACATTTTTTTTTTTGTAATTACAATCATTCTTACCATGAAAATGTCTTCTTCTTTTCACTGTCCACTCAGCAGGTGAATGAAATTTATGATAGTCACCAGGAGCCAAATAAATAACACAATGGTATAAAACATTGTCTTTATTGGCAAGTAAACTTTTTTGGTATACCTCATCTGTCACCTATTTGAATTATATTAGAGTTAGATAATGTTGGTTCTTTAAATATAAAAACAATTTAATGCAAAAAAATAATTATAATAAAATATGAAAATACGAAAGTTTCTAAAGAAGATTTAGAGGATTCAGTTTAATAACAGGCTTTTTAAATGTAAAAACCAGTTAATTTGATAACTTTAATTATAATTAATAAAAATAAATTAAATCTAAATTTTATATTTAAATTCTTTTCAATAAAATGCATGAATAAAAAATTATACAAAAATGAAAAAAAAAACTTTTATATTTGAAATAATTTAGGAATTTAAATATACAATTCCTTTCAAGATTAAAGGCATGTCAAAAATAAATTATTCAAATAAATGATTTAATTTTCAGATACATAAAGAATAATATTTTTAATGCCAGAATATAAGGCATCCTTCTCAATATTCAAGAGAAAAAAAATTATTCAACTCAAAATATATATATAGTTCCTGAAAAAAATTAATTCCTTTCATAAACTAAGGTTAACTAATTAATCTCTTTTTTTAAATAAGATTTGTTAAAAGCATCACTTTCAATTTCTTAAAGATTACAAGCATAACATTCTTAAAATTAAGTGAACATTTAATTAAATCTTAAATTCATTAAAAAATTTTGGTAAACCAATGCAAATGTTCCAAAATATTGGCCACACAAGCACAATTAGTAAGAATTGATGCTAAATATTAATTGTCATATTGCAATGCCAAATATCAGCCAGCATACATTTCTAAATCCAGTATTTTGTACACATTAATACACAAAAAAAATTAAGACAAATATATTCCACAATTTTAAAATTTATAGACTATTTTACAGCTGGTAAAGCAGAGAGAGGCATTATTATTATTATTAAAATAATTTTCTTGGGGAAAATGGTTTAAAAATAAATAGAAAATAAAATGTTTTTTACTTGAAATATAAAATGTGACAAAAATATCAAGGTATCAAAATTATGGGTTAAAAGTTAAGGAGACCATTAATATGATTATATTTTATAAATAAGAGGTGCAATTTTCATTACATTATTTACCATGAGGCAATTAATATCTTTATTTCAGTTTTTATATCTTATAAAAGTAATAATATTACTAAAAATTTCATAACTTTTATACTTAAAATGCATTTGTGAAATAATAATCGCCCTTTAACTTTAATTTTTAAAAGTGTACTAGTGCAAGAAGTAAAAGCTACTTTTCTTTCTTGATACTATCAATGGGTACATTGGCATCAGCCGCTTAATTGATATGGTAACAACTTGATTCAATTAAGCAGCACCTAATACATATGAGAAAATATCTGCATAAAATATCTATTATACCAATCATCACATATAACATTTAAAATACATGAATACAGAAAAACAAGGTAAAAAAATATTTTCACCATTTTGTCTTCCTCTGCAGATGAAGATTCCATTCCAAGAAAAGACTTTAAGGAATATGTAATACCTTTCACTTGCTCAATCAATCCATTTTCAATTTTACCAAAATGTAAAATTTCACCATCTGATGGACTAACCTGACATAAAAATAAAAACTAAATGTAACCCACAAGTTGATAAAAATGAATGAAAATATTGTAAAACAATTAGATATTTACAAATTCTGAAAAATACACAATCTTAATATATAATCAATAGACAAAATAAAAATTACAACAATATAAGTTTTAACAATTAAAGATTTTCATTCATTTTACAGAAAGAATCAAGTAATTTTCTGTATTTTAATTATTAAACTATTCACATGACTATTTAGCCAGAAACTTGCTTTTTTATACATGGTTTTTTGCATAATATTTTAAAAACACAAGTTTCAGATGAAATCCAAGAAACATTTGTACAAGTATGCATATTTGTTTATTCATATATAAAAATTTAAGCATTCTATTTTTACAAATAATTGGAATTATTTGATAACAGACACATTAGGGACACAATGACCTCTTTATAATAATTTATCTATTTTTGGCAGTGTTTGAAAAGCTTTTACAAATATCTGTCTGAATAGTCTTGAAAATAATTTATATAAAAAATTCATTTCTAATGTAACAAGTTTTCTTTATATTTTTGGTTAAATTATGAAATGAGAATGAGAAAGGAATTTTTTTACACAACAAAAATATCATGTAAGATTATACATTAATTTATGTAAAACATTAAAGCAAAATACATTATTTTTATAAACACAAGTTTACCTACCTGCAAAATGAAAAAGAATATAAGTATTAAATTAAGAAAGCATAATTGAATTCATTTCATAATTTGAAATAAATTCAAATTTTGCTTAGAAAAGGAAGTCTGGAGTATCTGCATACCTAGCATAAAAATAATGGAATGGGGTTTACTCATTTTTATTTTAACAATATAATTTGAAGAATTTAGCAAACAATACTGACATGGCTTTGTAAATACCTACGTCCTATGTAGTCCCCTATCAAAAGCTGAAAGACACCTTTTAATGCATAACAATATTTGAATAATAATAACTATTGCTGATGTAATGAGATGCAAAAAATACAGTTATTGACATTTTGCTGAGATTCAGACATTATCATTTATATCATCCTAAATCAAAAGTAATCTGTAAAGAAGTTTGAGTAAAGAAAAAAACAAAAAAGGAACTTTTTTTAAATTTTTTTTAACTTAAAGACAAAGAGTAATAATTACACAAAAATATTTGAGATAAAGTATATATTGTAAAATGAAATAAAGGTTCATAATTTTTGTGGTTGAGGGCAATAAAAAAATAAACAAAATGAAAGTTCATCATTCAAGAACAGCTAGTCTGCAAAGATCTATAAAAATATTTGGTGAACCCTCCAAAATATAATCAACTAATATAAATTACTATATGGAAATCACAGAAAACTTCAATAATTAATTATATAATTCACTCCATTTTATACATTAATTTTAAATTAAGGCCAACATATATTTCAGTTGTTGATATTAAATTCCTGTAAAATTAAGAACTTTTAAGAAAATTTTTTAATTACTTTTAATATTGATCTAACAAAAAGTTATATTGCTAGTTATTATTCCAAACATAACTATGAAGCTTTTTAATAATTCTTAAAGCAACAAGGCTTTTATAAATATTACAGCATATTTGACAAAAATACCAATTAATTCAATAAATTTTAAAGTAGACATTTTAATGAATGTACATTATTAAAAATATTAAATGGAGTCAAATTTAGAAAATAAGGCCTAAAATAATTTGTATGCAATCATAGATTTGATTCATAAAAATAATACTAACCAAACATTTGCCAGGATGGATAGGCCTATATTCCTTCTTCAGTTGTCGGCTAAAGAATTCTCCCAAACTTTTATAGGAATTGATATCTTCAACAATTGCCTCTTTTAAATTGCAGCCATAAGTGGACACAAATAAATTTATAACAGGTTTACGAATTGTTGGAGGCAATTCAACACTATTTATCCATCCCCAAAATCGAGAAGCAGCACGAAGAGGTAACATTGTATACATTGAAACCTAATATTTAAACAAAACTAATTTATTTTTAAATTATGAAAAAAAATTAAATCAGTTAAAATCATTTGACATAGTGCCTTTTAAAAATATAATATAAATTATGAATTATTATTTCAAATTGGCTGTAGAAACAAATTGCACACTACTTTTTCTATTTTGAAACAAGTGTTGACTATGCAAAAGTGAATAACTGCTACATTTTCAAGATATTTTGGAATGTAAGAAAAGAAAATAGGAAGTTACTAGAAGGCTATATAAGAAAAAGTAAAATAATAAAATTCAGCAAAGTAAAAAAGAAAACTTTTTTACCTGCTTCTTTTATCAATACATAAAATAATATATATATATATATATATATATATATATATATATATAGTCCCTTTTGAAATATAAGTCTACAATAATCAATACATAATGTTATGAAAATTTTTTTTAAAAATTGAGGATTATTAAAACAGAAAATTAAGGAACATAATCTTACATAGATATCTGGAGCTAATAAGTCAGATGGGTTAGAAGCAGATGATATTTTAGATGATTCTCTTCTTCTAACATGTCTATACTGTTGGTAGGCAATATACATAAATCCAACACCAACAGGAATTGGAGCCCATTTCAATGCTTGAATATAACGTACAAAAGGATTCACTTTAACTCTTTGCCATGCCCGGTCTGTAGTACTTGATTCTAAAGAAATTAACAAAAGTTTTACTGAATATTAAAATATTATTTTTCTATAATTTAAAATCATTTAGGCCATATTGAAAATCACAAACCCAGACTTAATGTGTAAAACTCAGTTTTTTTAGGGGGTGGGGGAAGAGGATTCAATTTTATTTAAGCTAATAAATTAAGGACACAAAAATAAATCAAAATATTTAGCCAATTTAAGTTGAATGGTTATTGATCCAGAGTTTTGAAATTGCCATTATTAATCACTTTCCTAACTTGTGAAAGTAGAAATATAATATTAAACATATATGAAAATTAGTTAACTTTAGGCATATTAAATCACAAAAAGAACAAAAAAAAACTAGCATTTTTCTTTGTATCATACAATAACATATTCATTCTGTACAAACCTGGATAAAACACAATAAATGATGTTGATATAAACCAATATAATGCAATTTTAGTTGCAATCATGGTGTATATGAAAGAGAAATTCCCATACTATCACTCACACAGAAAGAAAATGTAAAAAGGAATCAGATCATAGACAGAAGTCAGCAAACTGACCCCTATCCTGATGGTCCAAAGGCCAGTACTTTGCAATGTAAGGAATTTTTAGATATGCTAAAATAAAAATCTAATAGAACTGTTTCCAGATATAGAACAAGATATATAAACAGATTATCTCATAAAAGAAAACTATTGACTTTAAGATAAAAATAATTTAAAAATACATTTAAAGTAAATTGCAAAAAAGTAAGCAAGAATTCTCATAAGATATACATAATTTAAACTGGTTCAATATACATAACCAATATTATATATTGGTTTAAATATGGAATTCATTATAAATATATAATTCATACAATAGAGTTAAAACAAGAAATGTATATTTTTATATACAGATGAAACAAATAATACATGTTAAAAAAATAACAAAATGGAAAACAAAACAAGAAATTTCATTTTAATCTAAAATATAATTGTTAAAAACTTTTGTGCAGCTTAGCAATTTTAAAACAGTGACTTGTGATATGAATTTTTATTAATTATTTATAACAATTTGCAAATATCATGCACAAATTTCTTTTTGTAGAAAATATTTGTGCAAACTAAAACCATAAAATGATTAAATCAATTTAAACCAATATGGTTATTTAGAAAGATTAAAATTATAAAATTTTAAGTCAGATATTTTGATTTTGTTCACATTAGCACTTTTAATTTGAATGAATCTAAACATAATTTATTCAATCTACAAATAAAATCTACATTCAGTTTACATGAAAGGTATATTCTCTAAATAAAGGAAAATATTCAATAGTGTTTAACCATGATGTAAAGTGTTTTAACTTTCTCAGATTGAAACAAAAAAATTTTCCTTTGGGATTTCAATTCTTTGTGTTTTCATACAAACTTTTAATAATACATATGTAAAATTTTTACAACCAGGAAAACAAATAGCCGCAAAAAATTATTTTTACCATCACAAGAGAATAATATACCAAATATATTTTTGTTACTTTGACAAACCATTCATGTTTTATTAAACAAGAGTTTCAGGTCCCAATTTCTGATTTTACAATGAAAATGATACTTATTTAGCACCTACTTATTAGAGAACCTTACTATTATAACTAAAATAAAAATTAAATTTTAATTTTTAGTTAATTTATGATAATTAAGCTTATTTTTATTTGGAAATTTTAATTATAAAACTAAACCTGTAGCATGACAGCCTGTGTGGGCAAAGGCCCAGAGTGTTAATCTTATGTCCTGGTTAAGTGGTCAGCCTAACGTGAAAGTCCCAATGTTTAATTCCTAAGCATTCTTGGTACTCAGTTTAACAACCCACCAAAGGGATGAAAGGCAGAGTCAACTTTAACTAACTAGCCCAAGGATCAAACCTTGGATGTGCCTTTTTATGGAAACTATTAGGGAGGAGACATTGTTTACACTACCATTTAACCACCAGGCTTCCTTTAATTATTATATTTAATTTGGAAATTTAGAATACTTTGTATTTTTCACTTGCATTTTTAATTTAAAGCCTGGAAAAACCTGCTTGCTTTTGATAGAAGTGACATCATTTCAAGTGTGTTCATTTCTTATACAGTGTTATAGATGTTTCATTATATATTCTGTGTTATTGATTAATTCAATTTAACATAAAGAAATGTTTAAGTATGTTTCATGCAGATTAATTATAAACAAATTATTATAAGACTCAATGTTATTTATATTACAGATTTAATGATATTCCTCGATGACGTGCTACATAGAATATTTAAGATGTGTCACTTCTCAATTGATTTGCAAAGAAGTTATTTTCTAAATCTATATTATTCACATTATTGATTTGGCTTTATTACCTGGTTATCAACTGGAAAAATAATAGTAAAATAAGTATACTCAGAACAAGCCTAATAGACTAAAATTGTATATAATATATAATTAAACAACTTATTTTTATAGTCATAATAATGCTAATTATCTTCCTGAAATACACAAACAATTGGAAAGAATAAATTTGCATAACAGGTAGCAAATAAGATTAAACCTGTCTCAATGACTGCTTTTATGTTCTTAAGTTAGAAGAATGGAAAAGTCAATTTTAAAATTTGTCTCTCTGTGTACTATATAGATATAATAAACTAAGCAACATGTTAAGTTAATAAAATTTTAATCATTATGATAAGCTATATACTTCTACAAAAATGCATGTAAAATTGCTTCTAAAATTACACAATTCCTGATAAAATTTTATTTCATATGGCACAATTAAAAAAAAAAAAAAACTTTGCTACTAAAGAAGACGCATTGTTTAAATAGTTCCGACAGAATTAAATTATACATTTTACTCAGTATAACACAAAGATAAGTAATTACTAGCTATTCCAAATTTTTAGCAGTAGTTAATATCAAAATTACAATTCATTAATGAAGTTATTAGTGTCCATTAAAACTTATGCTTGATTATCTTAAAAAAGAGAAAATCAAAAAGGCTAATGAAAAAATGTAGCTCTTTGAAAAAAAAATATTGTTCAAATTAAATATGGTTCTGAAAAGAGACAAAGAAAAAAAAATTTTTTCTTACAGTTATTTTATTATATTTATTTAACATACACAAATAAAATCTCAGTATTGACCTTAGTAAAAAAGTATTCATATGAATTATTTAACAAACGAAAATAAGAGTGAACATTAAGGAATAATATAAAGTAAAAAATGAATGGAATTATTTTTATTTCTGAAGAAAAATTTAAAGGTAGCTAATTTGGGTAAGACAAGGATTTAGAAAATTTTATTTAAGATCTTATAAATATTAAGTACACATTGAGTTGATCATTCTTTAGGACAGCAAATACAGAATCTACAGATAATCTCAATCAACTTCAGTTAACAAATTTTAAAAACAAAATTTTTACCCCTGGTTTACTTGTTATCCTTGAAACATTGATCTCCCTCATTATAAGGTTGGTGCATTTTAATTAATTTTTTTAATATAATGGCATAACACTAAAAAACACTTCAATTTAAAAAAAATTAATTTATGTATTTTTGAGCTTATCAAATTATTATTCATTCTTTTCTTTAGAAACAAAAATTCCAATTCTTCAAAAGTATCATATCAATAAAATTATTTGAACTGCAATCAACAATAAAAATTTAAGTGAAAATACATTGACAAACAATGCTACTTATAGCATTTAATGAAGTGACATTTATTATGTTTATATCATCTAATATTATTACAGACTTATTTCATACTAAGATATGATTAGAAATCTGACAACATGTGGGCATTTATTTTAAAATAAAAAATATTTACTTTTAACATAATGTTGAACTTGACATGTAGCAGTTGGATCAAATAGTAATCGCTTTGTAACTTCAGAATATGGTGATAAAATGCAGTTAGTACTCAAAGATTTTCCAATCGTTTGGAGACTAGGTGAAGAGAAAACCGCAAACATGCTGCTATGGTGATTTAACCTAGAAAAATATACAACAGTTATTCGGTTGATTTTGATTGTTTTTAGCCTTAGAAATTAATTAGCGAAATAAAAAACTAACTTCTACCATGAACACATCGATAAGTTATAAACTAAAATAATAAATTCATAGATTAAGAATACTTTATTAAAAAATAAATTTTTCCTACAACAGAATTTTAAATTTATTTCATCATAATACTTTGGTAAAATAAAGCGCAGTTGAAATTCAAGTATTTAAAAAGAAGATAAGCGATAAGGATAATTCAGCAATTACAATTCGATAGTGAAAACAAACCTTTCATATAATATAAATATTTTATACCTTTTACTATGAAATAACTCCATTACAAACAATATAGATGTTAAAAATTATTTCTGTGAAAACAGTACACAAACAAAGATAAACATTGCGTAACATCGGTAAACAAATGAGACTGAAAGTAGAAGTTGAAGTGATAATAGGAAACAGCACACAGTTTAAAAAATACTTTTTGATTGAGCGGAATATTCTGCCATCTGGTGGATAAAGTTTTCGATCAATATTTTTTCAATAAGTTACGGCAAAATGTTTTGTAAGCGCCAAGCTTAAATTTTATTTAAAAATTTATAACATATAATAGAGTAAACTAAATAATTAAAAAAACGATACCTATGAAACAGGAAATTGGCATTACTGCAGTTTAGTATGATGTGAAAGAAGGTATCAATACAAATGTCCAACTCGTAAATTTACTGAGATTTGAAAGTAATCACCAATTACACATGTTAAGCGGATTTTCAGTTGCCTAAAGGCAGTCGGTACTGTATTTCAAACAAACAAAACTGAATTAAAAAAAATTACAAAAAATGTATCAAAAGAAATTTCTATAAAGCATTTTTCGAATTAATAAATAATATTATGTAAAAAAGATTCTTATTATTAAACCACGCTTCGTTACTCAAATAATATCTGATCAGATAATATATTCTGAGAAAATACTTGTTTCAGAAGATTATATTTTGACAGCAGGATTTTGAGACGAATTACATTTTTGTCATGGAACATGTAATCTATTTTAGCCAACCGCTATGCGAAATCAGAAGAAAAAAAATGCTTGATAGTTGATACCAGTGAACTCCTTTATACCTAACTCTGAGGAGCTTTGCCAGTTTAATTGGAGCCGGTGGTTTGAAAAATTATGGTAACATTTTTCTTGTCAATCGAAATCACGCCATTTTGCTATATTTATTTTACACAATTTATGAGAATATATACTACAAAATATAAAAAAGTAAAACGTAAAAAAACAGTACTTCTTATATTTTGCCAAATATTCAATTATATAAGATCGTTTTTTTTTATAACATTTATTTTCAATTAATCGAACAATATAGTTAAATCGATGTAATTAATATCATTTTCAAATTTAAAAATTTGATGTCTTCTATAACACTTGCAACACACTAAAGGCAAGCAATTCTTAAATTCCCAACTTCAACAAATCTTGATTTACAAATTCATAATTAAAAATTTGAAGAATAAAAGCATTTCATTTAAATCCCTTCATGTAATCTTTTCGCTAATCCAATTTATACTTTTAAAAAGAACACAATTATTCTTATATTTTTTTAAAAGAAACTATTACGTAATGTCTAAGCATTGAATTGAATTTTATTCTAAGTAATCGCTCAGAATAAAAATCATTTGCTTCTTATATGCTTAAGAAGAAAATGTTTCTTATAATTCTAATTGAGTTATTTTTTAAAATATTTAGCCCATAAATATAATGCGCTATCATTTCTTATTCAAATTTTCAAAACATTATCATATGAAAAATTAAGATTTTTGCTGTTGAATTTGCTGTTGTTACTTATCCTCTAGGTGTAGAAAACTTACACCAGGTCCAAATGGCTCCAACGCACAAGTTCCTCATAGATTTTATCCTGCTCAACCCACAGCTGCCTCCAAGAGGCGTCTAGACAAGTAAGAAGGTGAGAAGAACTAGCAGAAAGGGAACAGAAACAAGGAGGAAAAATTCTTTCACCATTAAGAAGCCTTGAGCTTTTTAAGTGGCCACTTCTAAATCTGGCCATGGTTGATTGAAGAGACCGAGGAGCGACTACAAGACAGGGACAGACCCGGACTGTTTGCAACATACCAGTTGGGCATCGGAGAGAAACACCAAGCAGTGAGCAGTGGATTTACAAGGGAGTAAGCTCATTTGAAGTAATGGGTGGAAGATTACAACCATTTTTGGCAAGTGTGTCCACTGTCTCATTTCCATTCTCCCCAACATGCGAGATTTTTAGCTCTTCGAATAAAAATAATCAAAGTAAAATGTCAAGAAATATCTGACTGTATTTTTAACTAAAGTACAAACTTAGAAAACGTGAAATACTATCGCTTAAAATGCAACATAATATATTTAATAATAGTATATATATATATATATATATATATATATATATATATATATATATATATATATATATATATATATATAAGTATATTAAGATAAATAAACTTAAAGGTCAAACGTAAATATAATTATAAATTCACTTTATTAAAAACATTTTGTTTTTATATAAAATATAATTATGAAATGAGAAAATATCAATTATGTCTAATTTAATATTATTAGAAACAATTACAAACATTTTTCTAATAAAACAGATTTTTTAGTAAGCATTCAAGGTAAGGATTCAAGATAATATTTTCAGGCTTCCAAAGCCCAGGGTAAATAAGTCATAAGGCAAATAGAATAGATGAGGGACTTTATTAAGAACAAGTAAAATTTGGTGCAAGCATCAGTAATAAGACAGCCACTTACAACTATATGAGAACAGATTTAACTGCTAAAGAAAAAGGTAAAATCAATTAAGAACAGGTTATTGTAACTAATAGGAAGAGATTATTGTAACTAATAGGAATAAAGTATTAAACAACAAGCTAAGTGGATACATGCTCAATAACTTAGTAGATATTTACCGCAAGTAGTAAATATCAACTGAGTTATTGCAAATTAAAAAATTAGAATTGAATAGGTAAATTTATTGAAAATGTTATATATAGTTTAATTATTTCTTAAGAATCAGTAAAATTATTTTAGGGGAAAGCGATTTTTTCATCAAGAAAAAGATTTCAATTCATGAAAAAGAAAACGCTAAAAAGTTTTCCTCGAGAATCACATTATTTCGTAATTCCTACACGACCATTTTTGTAAAATAGTTTAAACTATTTTAATGACTTAAACCATCATACAACCTATATTTCACCATTATTTTGAAGAATTCAATCTGAATATATTATAAGCTTATTAATGGTTTTATTATAAATGCATTGTAGATTAATACCAAATAGAAATTTTGTGAGAATTTGTAAATCAGAGAAGAATAGATTTGTTTTGATACGATTCCCTTCCTCTTGTTTATGGAAGTATTTCTGTTTAATTTTCAGCTATATATAACTTTATCATTACAAATCTTCAAACAAAGAATTTTAAAGTATTTTATAATCTCAAATTTCTAAATTTTTTTTAGGATGGAATTCATATCCATCGCTGTTTAGTTGTACATAAACTAAAATCATTGCTGTAGTAATCATTGCTATTTTGTCGTTTTTTCCTTTTTATTTATTGGCTTTAAGGGGAGATAGAAATATGACGCCTCAGGTTTGCCAGTATTTTTGGTGTTTAAGCAAGAAAAAAGTTTTAAAAAAATGCTAGATAGAAATTAGCTACTGTAGGAACAAGAGCTCTAGAAAATAACTATTGCTCTCTCATCATTTTGTAGATTATTTGTTATGCCTTGTTATATATATATATATATATATATATATATATATATATATATATATATATATATATATATATATACATAAACCTGTTATTTGATTGTTGAAGAAAGTTTGTTTAACTTACTTTTTATAGAAAGGCCAAACACAAACCAAACTCTTTTTAGATAGATTGCAGCTGTAAGATATGTACATACAAGTACTAAACTAATTGAAATAGTAGTTGTTCGCGTCCTATCTGATATAACGATACACATTTTCGTGGAATGTATTCACATCAATGATTCTCACAAAATAATTAGATTATTGGAATTCAAGAAGTTACGGTATATATGTTTCAAAATAAATATATTTTGGCTGAATTAAGCAGATTTTTCTGTCTTACTATTTATTAATCAACTAAAAAATGCATAAGTACAAAAGTTTCTTTACAATCCAGTGAGATCTTGAAGTTGAGTCGATTTAATCATTCAAATTTGAATCTGCAAAAAAATTATTCATTTTTTAAGTAACTGAAAAATTAAGTCAAAATAAACCAAAGAGAGAATAGGTTATTGAGGTGATTAGAAAAAGCCGATGGATTAAATATCATGTTCTAGTTGAATAGTTCTTGAAATAAAATGGCAATTTATTCCCAACAAATTAATGAATGAGATTTTCAGTAGTTTGTTTGAAATATCATAAAATTCGAGATTGATAGTAAAAGATAATTCAATAATCTGAAATCATCTTTTATTGATGCGCGTTTGTTAAACTTGTTAAACTTTTCATTTTTTACACACACTCAACAGACTTTTATGTTCAACAGAAATCTTCAATTTAATAAAGCGTAAAATTTTATTACAAAAATGTAGTGATGTATTTGCGCATGAAGAAAAATGTAATAATTTATTAACTATTTTAACATCATCATTTGACGTAAAAATTTAATCGTCAGAATATACTACCACTGAAAATCACAAATGTTTCATGTGAATAAATAGAAGAAATAGTTGTATTTGGAATGTTTTATTTTAACAGTAGTTCATTCGTTTTAAAAGACAAATAACTGTAGCAAACAAAAATAAAGTCATAATCTTTTGTTTTTCACTTAAATTAATGGAATTATAAAGTATATTTTCTTTAAAAGATAATTTTGCATTCCTATCTATAAACGGCATAGAGACAAATAACTGCAAATACTTTACCATTTCTTATTCGATACAGAAGTAAATAAAATTATGTCATGGCAATTTTATTTGAACATTAAATTACCACGATTTCTAATGCAATTTATAAGTAATATATTTACACACATAATTCTAAATCACTAACAAAAATACTTCGAAACGTTTAAGGCAAATGAAAAATCAATTTAAAATTCATAAAACACGAGCTTCAAAAGTTTACAAACAATCATTAATTTATTATAAAAAAAGATTCTTATATGAATTCATTTATTACTATGAAAAAAAATTTTCTTGAAATATAGATACCATAAATATTTTAAATTTATATGCATTTACAAGTGCAAAACTTTAACCCAAAAGTAATATGTAAAAATATGAATCAATAAAAAGATTTCATGTATTTTATTTTAAAAATTATGATTATCCTAAATATGTACATACTTTTTAAAACAATTGAGATAAAATATATAGGAAATATATTTTAAAATTAATGCCTGATATAATTAGTTAACCATTTAAAATTATATGGAAAATCTTTATTAATTATTCTGGTGAAGTGAATACGATTTGACGACAAATTAATGTCTACGAATTCATTATATGGGGAATAATTTTGCATTTGCAATAAACTTTGGTCATTTTTTTAAAATAAAGCGCATGTAAACAAACAGTGTGTGTGGATGTTGTATATATATATAATCAAAAGTAAGAACCAAATTTTTCAAAATCTCTTAAATTAACCGTATATAGTTAAATAACTAATAAACTTAATTTATTTATCAGCCTTATGAGTTCGAATCAATAAGTTAGCTAGGCAGTAAAACAAAATTGGGGGGAGGCAGGTAATATTAAAAACTTATGTTAAAACCATATTTTATGCTTCAAGAAACCATATTTCAGGCTTCAAGAAATAAACTTTCAAATTCTTCATACTCGACAAAGTAATAAATATAAAATCATACATCATACTTAAATATGATGTAATGATAAGCTTTTAACATGGGAACATAGCTTTAATTTTTAAAATTCTTGTGAAATAAATTTGAATAGATAATTAAATTGTAGGATAAAGTTATAAGTATATCTATGATAATATAAATTATGAATTTTGAAGAACGAATATTTTTCAAAAGAAATATTAAACACAGCTATTAACACATCATTTTAGCTCGTAAAATTTTTTAGTTTTTTGACAAAAGCACACATGCAGAAGCAGAAACGAAACATTCATTTTTTATAGCTGAAAAGTGGTTGGAATTGAATTCTTGACTTTCCAGTCGCAAACTCGTGGTCTTACCATGAGGTTATAGTGAGATTTTAAGCTTAGTTTAATGCAGATAATAACCACATGTTGTTTTTATTTTGTGCTTAGAAAATGTGACAATTTATTATGTCCCATTAAAATAAGTAGTGTAATCAAAATTATTTTAATTTTTTTAAATAATAATGATGATTTTTAAATTATATCAATGTTTGTCTCTTTTTTTTAATAATTTCGATATATTTACAACTGAAATGAAATTAGAAATAAAAATTTAAATTTATTAATAATTTCTTAAAAATTATTTAATGAGTACATAAGAATTTAAAAGCGATGATTCTTCTACAACACTTTTTATACCACGAACATGATATTAATTCTTAAGCTTTCAAAGCTTTTCAAAATCATTCTACAAAAGGGGAGACAGAAATATTTTATTGAAAGAAACAAAAGAATGTGAATTAACTAAATATTTCTAAAAGTTAAAATTAAAATGATTGAAACATATTCTTCAAAATTGTCTTAAAATGAAATTTTTTTTTTCCAAATAAGGTGTTCGACTTTTATGCCCAAAACTTAACTATGAAACATAAATTTAAAAAATAGATTAATATATATAACTGCGTATGAATTGATAATTTGTGGAATATTACACAACCACTTTGTGCTATTGAAGTTCATTAAATATTGGTAACCCGTTTAAAATGAGTAAAATGTCGAGAATAAAATAAAAAAAGCAATATTTTTTTGAATAAAAATGAGTAAAGTAAATAGGGGGAAAATATTAATAATAATAACATGTATCAAAAATGAAAGATTATAGTTTAAAACACATTTTTTCTTAGCATGAGAGAATCCTATTCATACATAATAATAAAAAAGATCAAAAAATAGATTTCATTTTTTTTTTCAAAAAGCATCAAAGCAACTTAAAGTGTTAAAATTAGCTTTAACTAAAGGTTTTCCCACTCAAGACTAAGTCAATGGTCAAAAGCACGAAAATTTCAACCGAATAATCAATCGCAACAATTCTACTCGCAGAAAAATGTGCCTAGTATTAATACGTTACATTAGAACTTGGTCTTTTATGTCGTTATTTTTATTTCGTTTTTTGAAAGAATTTTGTTTCCTAAAGTCAAATCAACAAAATTAATGATTTAAGAAGAAACTTTCTTTAAGAGGGTTTTTTGTCAATATTTTTGAATACAAACAAAAGGATCAGGGATCACTAAAAATAAAAATGAAATATCGATATTTATATACGTAAGAAGAATTCAAAATTAATAAAAATTTATTTAAAATTACAGGTGCAGTTATAATCCATATAATACAATTCATAGTAGTAATAATATAACCAATACACGATGTCTGAATTTGTTTCACATTTTTCTAACATAACTGGATACTCAGAATAACTAACAATATACAATTAATATATACAAACAAAAAATATCAAGCATCTAGTAACGAATTCAGAAATTAATTATTACCATTTTAATGGTAAATCTTTAAATGAAAATTTTTGTCGTTTTCATGGGCGAAAATATAAATTACCATACGCAGACAGTGAAAAGTTTAAAAGATACATTTCAATGCCTTATTTTTAAGCTTAAGCTAAGTAGTTGTTATTTATTTAAAGGAAAAATATTGTTCCTCAACTGGCAACAGAGAAAAGTTACCTTGTACGTGAAATTAGCTTCTAGTAAACGATGAAATAATTGGTAGTAGAATATCTCTACAAATTAAAACCAAATAGTAATTCTAAATAATCTACATACAGTTGATTATAGTACAGTACCAAATAAGCTTATAACAGTATACTTTTTAATAATCAGAACAATATTTACGAATGTAAAATACAAAAAAATTCTTAGATGACATGCATGGATAACAGCTCCAAAAAAAGCATAAGTCATGTAGGTACTTGTTGCCGATTTAAAAAATTAGTAATCCTTTTTTAAATATACTATACAATTGTGAAGGTACTATGGACAATATAAAAACATGTCTGTAGATAAACATAATGTTAAGTAAGATGAAAACGTAAAATTCATAAAATGTGTTTCCGAATCATGCTCTAATAGGTTCAATGCAATACTAAGCCTAATTACTACAACGAAGACAACGCAATAAAAATAGAGTTTAATGTAACTAATCCTCGAGCTTTCATTTTTCAAAATGAGTTTTAACAATTTTTCTGTGAAAAAAAAACATAATATAAATTACTTGCATCTAAACGGTGGTAATTTAATGAGATTGCATGTTTTTTTCAATGCGATATACACCTAACAATTATTGTAAGTATTGTATTGTATTGCAATTACGGTTGTGGGTAAATGATGGGTTGCCTATAAAATGTTGGACCCAATTTGATATTTAATAATTCATAAAATAATGAAGATAAACACAAACTTACAGAATTTACACATAGAATTTTCATTTACAGTAAAGTGTAGAGCATTTCTTTTTCCCATTCGAAAATCATTTCTTTTGTAAATATCATATTTTACCATATTAAATAATTTTTTAAAAATCACCTTAGCAAGTTAGTAATTGAATGATTTTCTTTTTTGTTTTTGGTCAAGAATAAAATGTATAATTTTGCTTATTTTTGATGTATTCTTTTGACGTTTTATTCAATCAGAAATTGAAGGCACATCTTTTTCATTATGTTTACACAAGCATTTTTGAACAAACTGTATTCAAAAGAATGAATCAACTCATAGAATAAAATTAAATTTTTTATTGGCTTTAATGACCATTATATAATTTTACTAAAGAGGCGGATTTTTGGTTTTATGGAGTTGGTGTAGCAGAGCTACACCAACTGGGATTAGTAACAACAACAACAACAACTAAAGAGGCGGGGGTATATTTCTTCTCATGGTGGTCGCACTGCACACACACACACATGGAAATATTTCTTGATTGCAAAATTTACTTAAAAGCAAATCACTTAAAATATTTGAAATCAAAATGCAATCCTTTCTTGTCGTTAAAATATTTTACAATAAAAGCAGATAAAATTATTTATAAATGAAATAATTTTCTTTCGAACTGAGATCTACCGATACACATTTGTCTGATATAAAAAGTAAAAATTTCATTGCTATATTCTATATTTGCTTAGAAAGATAAATACTGTTTTGCTCATTTTCTCCCCAAGGCATTAAAACATAAATTAGAGAAATACGCGGCTTATATTTTTCTCAAAACGGGCTAAAAGGTTAAAGAAACGGCGATAAGTCATCGCCGCTAGACCAATCAGTCATCGGTATTTAAGCGAGTCACAAAAAGAATAGCAAAATGCTTTGTTCCATTTGCCATTTTTAGAGACAGACGTCATTTTGCATACAATAAACGACATAATATATGTTTTAAATATTAAATATTTGCTACATGTACCTCAGCTGAAAGCTAAACAATGAAAATCCTTCAGTATTAATAAAATTGCAATTTTGAATCGAATATTAAATGTTATTGATCTATGTATGTATTAAATAGGAAATAATAAAACATTATCCCCAGGCATTAAACATTTTAAATCACACCACATAAGTATACATCACGTGTCATAAATAATGCGTAAATCTACATATTTTGAGTCTATGCTTAAATATACATATACAGAGAAGTAATAAATGTATATTTATTATACTTAAATATATATTTAAAATGAATATATACCTAGAAATATCATAGCAATACAAATCCTAAATTTATATATGCGTATATAATAAATATATACTCAGGAGTTACAAATACATATTTTATATATTTGAACATACACTAATAAATGGACATAAATATCTATTTATAAGTTTTGAAAGATTGATGTTGCAAGGAGATTTTCTTGGATTTTGGTTGATGGCATCCAAGTTAAAACCAAAATATATTAGATACTTAGACCGTAGTATTACACGAAAAGTAGATCTAAGAATCCATTTTGGTTAAAAACATCAAAAATTAAAAATTAAAAGCAAATTTTTAATGTTGGTGTAACCAAGGCTATAGTCTTAAGATTCATAAGAGAGTGCTTATAAATATTGCAATTACTAATTTATAATTCTATTAATTAATGAAATTTTAAATAGTTTAAATCGTTCTTTCCGATTTAAACTAACTATAAAATAAATGTTTTGTCTTGCCTTTTTCATTTTCCTTTTTTTTCTGTTCAACTGTCAACGTGTTAATGAGTGAATCCATGGAAAATGGCTTCTCAAACCGCTAATTTGGTTCTTGAATAAGAAATCGTTTTATTAACAAAATGAACTTTGACAATATTCTCAGGCATTCGATGATGAACTTCGCGGAACAAGTTCAGTATCCCCATACACTTGGCGACGCGGCGATTTTTTTGTCGCCAAGCTAGGCGCGCGTTTATTAAAACGGGAAATTTCCCTAAGTTCGATCGAAAAATAAGCATTTCAGAAAATTTAAAAAGGGAAATAAATATAAATAATTGACTTACTTGATATGAAGTTAAGCTGACATGCCGATTGGTATATTTATTTCGACATTTTATTCGTTTGTCACCACAGTGTCACATTTCAGTAAAAATAATTATCTAATTTTACAAGAAAAGGCATGCAAAAATATTTTTCTAAATATATACACTTTATAAAATTTAAAAAAAAGCATGCAAAAACTTATTTTTCAAATATATACATTTTTTAAAATTTAAAAAAAAACATGAATAAATATTTTTTAAATATATACACATTTTAAGTAAATAAAAATGAAACACGAATACAATAAAAAAATACATGTAAGCAATAAAATTTAAATAAAATAATTACACCTTCTCCAAATCCAATTTCCGTTAAAAATTAATTAATATTTGCGAATCCTAAATTCATTAATAATTTGGAATCCTGAGCAATAATCCATCATTATTAACTTTAATTTTTGCTAAAATAATTTGTTGATATTTTTCAACATTTTGAACATGAGACATTTTAAATTAAAACAAAAAATAAAGTAATTAAAACAATAAAAAGATGATAATAAATTAAGAAAACGAAATAAGGAAAAAAGAATATTTAACGGTTTTAAATATATAAAATAAAATATATCATTTTATAAAAAATATATATATTAAAATTAAACCAAATAAAAATAATAATGAAAAAGAAATAGTAAAAAAGAAAAATTTACGATGTTTGGACACTGGCGACAACGAAACACAACAGCGGGAAATCCACTAATTCCAGCAGCAAAAGTAAACGAAATTAAAATGACTACCAATTAAAACGTAGAACAATTAGCAAAGAAAGTTCTGGAAAGTTCTCGAAGTGAAACTAAAAGAGCTATTGCCACTAAAAAAAGCACATATATAACGTAAAAATTATTTAAAACACGAGAAAAACGGAATCTGGCAACGAAAAAATAAAAATAGTAACAAAAACTAAATTTGGCAACATTACAATAAAAACAAAAGCTGAAATCGGCAACACTACAACATAAACAACGGTTACCAGATTTGGCGAGAAATCAGTGTATGGGGATACTGAACTTGTTCCAACTTCGCTTTGTTTGTTTCTGCTCGAAGAATGTGGTTTTTAAGGTAGACAGAAAATTCGTCGACAAGTCGGATTTACGATGCCGTAATCCATTATGTGTGATGTAGATGAAACGTTATCTGACGTCATGGATATTTTGAACCAATGAGAATTGGAATAAAGTGATGCACTCATGATCCCAATTGGAACGAAAGAAACTTTATGGTTTAAAAAATTGGATTGAAAATTTATAAATACATTAATGAATTTTGATATCAAATCATTTCAACTAATGTCTGTAAGACAAAAGATAAAAGGTTAAGAGAAGAAAACTTGTGAGTGTGTATGCGCGATTGTCGAAATTTTTAGAGATTAACTAAATGAAAAGGGAAGACAGGATTCAAATGTCAAAACAAATACGAGGTATATCCAGAAAGTAAGTTCGGTTTTGTAATCAAAATAAATTGTGTACAGATACAGAAAAAATATTTATTGCACAAAATTCTACAACTCTTAAGCAACTTTTTCCACATAACTGCCGAAATTTTGCAGGCATTTGTCATAGCGTGGCTCAAGTTTTTGTATACCTTCTTCATAGAAGTTTGCCGCCTGTGTCTTCAACCAGTTGGAAACAGTTTCTTTCAGCTCTTCGTCATTGTTGAAGTGTTGACCGCCAAGGAAAGACTTGAGGTGTAAGAACAGATGAAAGTCGCTAGGAGCGAGGTCAGGTCTGTACGGAGGATGGTCAAACACGTCCCAGCCAAATCCCTGTAGGAGGTTTTTCGTCAATCGCGTGAACCAGTTCTCCTGTAACCAAAGATGGACGCTCACTTCGTTCTTCATCGTGCACTTCACTACGTCCTTCATTGAACTGTCGGACCCATCTTCTTACCATAGAATCACTCATCGCATTTTGTCCGTAAACTTCGCAAATTTGCCGATAAATTTCAATTGTTTTCACTTTCCTAGCATTCAGAAAACGAATCACAGATCTGATTTCACAAGCGGCGGGTTTTTCAATCAACACCGACATTGTAAACAAGCACAACAAAGCGTACGTGGCTGACAGCGATCTCAAAATGGCGCACGTTTCTTATCCTTGATACAGAGCGTCTACCGCGCATGTGCGGAACTGCGATCACAGCGCTGCAGCAGAGATAAATTGAAACGGAACTTACTTTCTGGATATACATTGTATTGCAGAACAGAAAAATGTTGATGCAGATTTAACATGATTTCTCCAAATGCAAGCAGGTAACATAGTTCACTTAATAGGCGTGAAGTTTCAATGAAAAAGTTGCCAACAAACTCAGCTGTTGGTAAGTTCAATCGACATAAATGACAGGACATTTTTATAACTTTCTATATAATTAAATAACATCACCGATTCGCAGGAGTAGATTTGTTTTAAGTGCTGAATACAGAAAATTAATATAATGCAATTCAGCATATCAGCTCTTTCATAAGTTATCTGCATCCAACAATACACAAGTAAAACCAAGAACTAATGAAATTTGGATGACACATGTGTTATCAGAGTTCCTTTTTTCTTCAATAAAAGGATTTTCATGTTAACTGTACATAACTTATTTGGCTTCTCGCCATTTGAATAAACCCGCTTATCTTATAATCCGAAAAAAGCACCAGACATCGCATAATCGCATTTATAAGCGGAGATACACGAATGGAAATATCCGATTTAAACGTCATGTGGAACAAAAAGGTATTATTTACAAAATGCCCGCTCATCACAAATTACTATCTGCGTAGAAAATTTGCATCGCAAGCGAGATTTACTAGTAATGCGTGCTCCTAGCAATATTTTGCTTTAAGTAGGATAGATTCTATTTTGCATGAAAGAGAGTTACGCCGACGACTCATGTTGGCAGATATTCCTTATCTTTTATGTTTAATGAAAAAGAATTTGAGGAAGGCTGCTATATGCACTAATAAAATTATTTTTTGATTAAACATGTGATTCTCGTTAACTTAAAAAATGAAATATTACATCAAAAGATAACTTGAAAAATATATAAATTTAATAATGGCGTAACTAAGGGATTAGTTACGCCATTATTAAATTTATAAAGGGTGTTTTTTTTTTCGAGGTATAGAACTTTAAATTGCAATAAAACAAAGATGTATTATTCGATTGACATGAATTTTTTTTATTCGAAAGATAATCTTGTGGCATTACATTTTAAATATGATTTCTGACATATGACTGCCACGACTGGCTCGGATGTAGTCCAATCTGGACGTCCAATTTACGATGACTTTTTCCAACATTTGTGGCCGTATAATGGCAATAACACGGCGAATGTTGCCTTCCAAATGTTCAAGCGTTTGTGGCTTATCCGCATAGACCAATGACTTTACATAGCCCCACAGATAATAGTCTTGCGGTGTTAAATCACAAGATCTTGGAGGCCAATTCACAGGTCCAAAATGTGAAATTAGGCTATCACCAAACGTGTCTTTCAATAAATTGATTGTGGCACGAGCTGTGTGACATTTTGCGCCGTCTTGTTAGAACCACAGCTCCTGGACATTATGATTGTTCAATTCAGGAATGAAAAAGTTAGTAATCATGGCTCTATACCGATCACCATTGACTGTAACGTTGTGGCCATCATCGTTTTTGAAGAAGTGCGGACCAATGATTCCACCAGGCCATAAAGCGCACCAAACAGTCAGTTTTTCTGGATGTAACGGTGTTTTGACATACACTTGTGGATTAGCTTCACTCCAAATGCGGCAGTTTTGTTTGTTGACGTAGCCATTCAACCAGAAGTGCGCTTCATCGCTAAACAAAACTCGCTTATGAAAATCGGGAACAACGGCAATCTCGTTTTGGGCCCATTCGACGAATCTTTGCCTTGCTTGATGATCGTTTGGCTTCAATTCTTGCACGAGTTGGATTTTGTAAGCACGCAAACCAAGATCCTTCCGCAAAATCTTCCATAAAGTGGATGGATACAGATCCAATTCCTGTGCTCGATGGCGGATGGGCTCATTCGGGTCTTCCTCAATGCTACGCTCTACAGTAGCAATAGCTTCTTCTGTACGCACCGTACGGCGTCTCTGGGGATGCGAGTTATCAATTAGAGCAAACGTGGTGCGAAAACGTTCCATGGTTAATCAAATTAACTGCTCTGATGGACGGTTTTGTAGATGATAAAATGGACGTAGTGCGCGATACGTATTCCACACAGAACCATTATTTTCGAAATAAAATTGCACAATTTGAAAGCCTTGTTCAGGCGTGAGTCTATTCATGATGAATTGCCAAACCAAACTGAGAATAAATCACTTGACATCTGTTAAATCAGTCGCCATCTTGGAAAGTAATGCTAATTTAAACTTCTATACCTCGATAAAAAACACCCTTTATATTTAAGGGGATTATTATAAGGGGATATACGGGTACAAGATTTAAAAGAGATTGTTTACAAATAATGCAATTATTAATTTAGAATTAATTAATGAAATTTTTAAAACTTTAATCGACCTAGCCGATTTAAACTAAACGTAAAGTGGATGTTTTTTGTCTTGTCTTTTTCCATTTTCTTCTGTACTATTGTCAACGTATTAATGGCTCGAATCAATGGAAAATGGATTCTAAAGCCGATGCTTTCATCCTTATATAAAAGAAATCATTTTATTAACAAAATGAACTTTAACAATATTCTCAGATATTCCAAGGTGAATTTCGCCTTGTTTACTGCCATTCGAAGAATGCGACTTGAAGGCAAGCAGCAAATACGTCGACAAGTCAGATTTACATCGCCGTCCCAATAAGAAGTCGTAATTAATTATGAGTAACGTAGGTGAAATGTTGTCTGACGTCATGAATATTTTAAACCAATGAGAAATGTAATAAAGTGATGTAGTCATAATCTCAACTGGAAGGAAAGAGACTGCCACTTTATAGTTAATAATAATTAAATAAAGCATCCAATAAAAATAAATATGGTAAGCTTTTTGAGCATATTAAAAGATCGTAGAAAGAAGATTCCTAACAACTCAGAATATAAAATTCAAGGATAATGAAGTTTCTATAATTTCAATTACAATTATCCATAAAAATTCAACAAGTTATAGTAAAAAATTAAATGATACTACAAAAAAAATCGTTAGGCAAAATAATACAACAAAAATCGTAAAATTCTAAAGCACTTAAAATTATTAAAAATTATACTATTTTTATTAAAATTAACAAAGTAAGAATAAATATTAAGTAAAGATAATATAAATTTCAATAGATAATATGTAAAGATAATATAGATTTAAACTATTCATCATATTAAAAATATTTTTTAAGACTATCTTCTTTGATATTAAAATTCATTGAAAATTGTGGTATTTCAAAAACATTCATAATTTCATAACATTTGATGTATTTAATATATAAATAACATTGTGAAACTTCCAAACTTTTGGGAAGTTGTTGAGCCAAATATAATTCAATAATTATACATTTTTAAAAGATAACTTACGCATATAAAAGAATATTGTATTAATTTATTTATAAGCGTAATGATCAATGATTAACCAATAAGGGCAGAACAAATACAAACTTCCAAAACAGTTTTGGGCAGCTTTCATAGTTTATATGATTCCTAACCTTAATATTAAATGTTATATATAACAATTACATGTTATATATGAATTCTCCAAATTTATTTTTACTCTGAGAATGGATAACAAAAAAATTAAATAAAAAAATATTGAAGTAGAAAATACTTAAATCTGGAAGAAAACAAAATCTGTGACTTAAGTGAAAAAAAATTTGTAATCCGAGTTCTGTCTGTACTGTACTGCTAGTTCTGATAAGGAACGAACCGCTATAAATTTTTATCAAAGGGAAAGAAAAAGTTACTTAATCTCCATAGCAATATGGAGACCGATCAGACTAATTTGATCCGAGAAATCTAGATTCCAAATACAGATGATTCAAAGTGTACAAAAAAATTTCAATAGTGTCAAGGTCATGCAATCTCACAAACGACGTCTACGGATACTTATTAGTGCTCTTATTAATGTTTGAGACGTCTCTGAAACTTTGTTTCGTAAGGTTTATCGTCGATAGCTGTCTCTGTAGTTTATCAAAAACTAATCCATGAGAAACTGAAACAACTCTTTTTTTTCTGTAATCGAAATGAATTTTCTTGATTTTATTCCTTTATTTCGTTTCAAAAGAGTTATTATTTTCCCCCTCAACATTAAATAAAATATATTTAAATATATTAATAATAAAATATACATTAATGTCAAAATATGTTTATGAATATCTATTTTAAATTTTATAATTTAATATAACATATTAAAGAGTATTCTAATATAAATAATAATAATATAAATGTAAAAATATTAATATTTCAAATAACAAAATATGATTTATATTAATAATTAACATAAAATATATTTTAATAGAATTTATTTTTTAATAGATTTTTTAGAAGATTTAGAGATTTTCTTAGAAGATTTTTTTAGAGAATTTTAATAGAATTTATTTTTTTAATATTGGTATTAAGGTTAAGAATGTTATATGAATTTTCTAATTGGACATTTAATATTACAATTCAAACAGTTAAAAATAATAAATTTTTCTTTTATAAAAAATATAAATTGTGTTTTACATATAAATTTCATATATACAATTGATTCAACATTGTACTTAAATTTCTTCAATGGATTTATTTCTCTCTTTTTCAGGTTATAAGAAATTACAATTTTAAACTAATTCTTCTGTCTTACAATTACTAATTTTAAACATTTAGAAAATTTTGATGATTGATATTTCAAATAAATCAAATTTTTAATAAATAAAATCAAGAGTAACAAATTCTCACGTTGTTGTTGTCCTGTGCCAGCTAGGCTGGCATTATAGAGTGCGCTGCTCCATCTTTCCAACTGAACCCTACTTTGGTGTGGAGTCCGACTTTCTCGGTACACAGATGCTATAGGAACCCGTTTATAGGTTTGGCTACCATTCACACCTCATTCATACAAGGAAAGGACAAAGACAGGATAGATAGAAAGAGGAAGTACATCCATGCCCGAACAGGGATTCGAACCAAGGAGCACCCTATTTGCAGTTAGGCACTCTGACCACTAGATAGGGCGGGCGACAAATGTTTCTCATGATATTATATAATAAAAAATGTTTTAATAAGAAATTTCTACTCTTTAATTTGCTTAAATTACAGTAATTAATTCAGAGTATTGTTGTTAAGAATCTAATATACTCAATCCATTGATAAATTTTAATAATGACTATTAATATCTCTTGATTTTGATAACTCATTTAATTCATCACTCATACTCATGCTTTTACAAAAATATGTCTTGATTTCCGCATTGTGTCAGCAGCATCAAAGTTTCAGTTTAAAACAATTTAACAAGAGAATGCAGTTATTATTCCCTAGAAGACATGAATTACTTAAGAGGCTTCATGTTTTGAGGAGTGCGGTTACTATAGTACTAGCCAGCAGGAAATGCGTCACTGAGCATTTGGCCCTTCCTTTCCACTTAAAAACAGGAAAAGTTTTCTTGGATAGGAATACTGGAAATCGGTTGGCATTTCTTAGCCATTGCGTGCACTTTAAAAAAAAGGGTGACAACGGCGGACAAAAATAAAGCTTATTTAGCTGAGAAAGGAATTATGAAAAATCATTCGAATTATTTACTAGTGAAAAATCTTTTTCTAAGGAAAATATCATTAATAAACTTAAAGTTGTTCTGTGAGTTTTTATTACAGAACTAAATTCAGAAAGAGAAATAATCAGAAATGAATTAAAATTTTTATTAAATATATTTATATTTTAAAAAAGTATAATTATTAATCAACACAATTTAATGTAATATTAATCAATAGTTGTATATTTAGAATAAGTTATGAATTTTATATTGTTATATAAAATTAATTATAATTATAAATTACATTATATATATATATATATTATATATATATATATATATATATATATATATATATATATATATATATATATATATATATATATATATATATATATATATATAAACAAGAAAAACTATATGTAAAAATTAATCCTATTATAATATATTAGATCAAATTGATGGAATAAATCATCTGAAAACACCTTTTAACCATCAATATCGATTAAATTAGCATTCTAATATTTGTTTAGATTTATTCTTATATACTAAGGTAATATATTTATAATTTATTAAATATATATCTAATTATTTATATTAATATCAAACTAAAATCATAAATATTAATATCAAATGGCAATAAAAAATAATTAAGGTAATAAAGTATGGTGGTAACACTATATCATTTTTTAACTGAAATCCTGTTAGACTTTAAGTAGGATTTATGAGATAAAATTATAGTAATAGATATTTTAAGAAAATTAATTATCTCTAATAAATTGTGACAAATTTTTTAATTATTACAATATAGATATACTTCATTTTTATATTTAAAGTTGAAAGTTTTATACGTATTGCAAAAATAAATAATAAAAAGGTAAAAGCACAAAATAACGTATGACAAGCCGCCCAATTTGTCTAATGATCAGCGTGCCTAACTGCGGACAGGGAGGTCCTGGGTTCGAATCCCGGTTCGGGCAAGGCTGTTCTCTCTCTATCTATCCTATTTATGTACTTTCTTTGCATGAATGGGTTGTGAATGGTTGCCTACCCCATAAACGGGTTCCTATGGCATGTGTGTACTGAAGAAGTCGGACTCCACACCAGAAGGTGGTTCAGTTTGAAAAGTGGTGCAGCGCACCCCATATTGCCAGCTTAACTAACACACGACAACAACAACGTATCACAATATTCAGAAAAGGTATACTTTTTTAACAAGTTGATGACGCTGAATTGAAGATCCAAGAGATTATAAGTCTATTTTTAACAATTCATTATTACAAAATACAAACTAAATTACTTTCGTTTTGTGGAAAACATGTTTTTGCATCTACGTTACACAGATATTTCTAAAACAATAAGTATATCGTTAATAATGTCTGAATTTTTACTACAAAGCAATAAATTCGTAAGCAACAATAATGCAATTAACAATTGCATTCTTTAATATATATAGGGAAATAAAGTATATAAGCATTTTACCAAAAATATTAAGTAATATACCAAATGCAATATAATCTTTTTAACAATGAACAATAAGATGATGTAAAATAAAAATAATTTAGAGATATTCAGTCTAACTAATAATATGAGGAAACTGAGTGATTCTCCTCTGCTTGTAATAAAAATTGTTACTTCAAGAAAAATAAATAATCTTTTAGAAATGAAAGAAAGGAAAAGCAACTTACAGAAATATTTATGCAGTTTGATGAGATTTATTTTTTACGTAAATGATAACCTTCAGCTGTACGGAAATTATATCATCTCAATAACGGCAACTGAAAGTAACATTAGTTGCTTATATAATTACTTTCTTCATCAAAATTAAGCATTAGGAATGCAGATTGCAGTGTTTCCTTCATTCTGTTTTATGATTCCCAAATGATTCCGTCTAACTTTAATGATTTTGCGTGAGGATAAGTGATCATAAATGATTCTCTTCCGAGAAAGATAAAAAAAATAAAAATTTACTCTTAACCAAAAGAATTAACTTTTAGAATCACACCCAAGTACAAGTGATTATATATAGTAAAATACATCTACTTCTCCATGAATCACATTACAGAATTTATGCGCCAAAATGCCTTTCTGAAGATAAAATAATACTGCGTCCAGCAAGTAATAAAAAGTATTGTATATATACAGTAATATGATTCTTTGTGTAAATAATATTGGCAAAGGTGCTGTATAATCCATGATTCCAAATTCTAAATTTTTTGTGACGTGCAAGAGAATGTTAGGCAATCAAAATAGAATTTTCTGCATAATTCTTATAGGTCTCCATATGTATGACATAACAAAAACAAGGTTGCCAGATACATAAGAAAATCCGCCAAAAAATCGCCAATCTCAGAATTTGGCGCAAGGATTATACGGCACTTGTGCCATAATATTTAATTAACAATCCTAATTGTTATTTATTTAATTATAACATAAATGCATGGAATATAGCTTTACGTTCTCAAACTGTTTCAATTTAAAATACAGATTGAACAGTAAAAAATATCTTATAAGAAATTTTGTGACTTGAAACATTCATGTCAATCAATATTGTAACATATTGAGATCATTCTTGCCAGACAATAGTCTGCAGCAAATGAATTCAAATAAATAATCCTACTGACAATTTCTTTTTCTGATTTCATAACTATTTTAAGTGAGAAAATACTCTTAAACTTTCATTTATTGCTTATTTTTTATTTATTAAATAAGAGAGAAATAAATATAAACCATGAAATAACTTTTTCCTTTCCCAATGTAACTTTTCAATATTTCTGTGCTAAAAAATTTTCCAATGCTAAATATTATGAATGCAAGCTAAAAATTGAATAATCTAATAATATAAAAATTATATAAATAATATAAATAAGTTAAAGTTACAAGTTTAGTAGAAATTAATATTTTAATAAATATATTTTCATAAATTATACATATTTCAAAAACATTTATCATTAGAAACTATTTGAAAAAATTGTTAAGCACATGCTTCATTAAGCTTAGATTACTTTTCCAGAAAAAATATTTAAAAATCTATATTCATTATTAATTATATAAAATCATCATGTTTAATTTAAGTTATTTGGAATGGCAAAAAATAATTTAATTATTTTATAAAATGTTGCAATAGAGAATATTATAACCGCAGTTTATAAAATAATGAACAATCGCAAATAATTAATTTTTATAACTATAAAATGTATCCTTACTTTTATAATTATAATTAATATATAGTTTTAAAAGGATTTAATGATTTAAAAACATTTTTAAACTGTTTATTAATTTTTTTCAATAGTAATAAAAAGAAGTTGATGCTTGAGTTTTTCAAGTAAAATTTTGGAAGAGAATATGGCAACAACTCTCGGCAACTGTTAAGAAAATATATAATCATTCTTTCTGTATAAATGGTGCATTGTTATTAAGAAATTTTCTAATTTCAATAATTATTGTCCCAAAATTTCTTAACATGGCCAAATGCAGAGCAATTCTGAATGATGATAAAGTGAGAAGTTTGACTCTTATGCTGTCACTTTTTTCATTTCATTACATTACGTTAGTTACGGACATTGTTTTTAATTAGATCAAAGAATGTTTAACGAGCTTTTATCAATTAGATTTTCGGTGTCCCAAATCACGAGTTGCAATAATTACATCACATTTCACAAAAGACTATTTTTTTCAGATTAGAATTTTTATTTTGAACTAGAGTACTGATTGATTCAATTGATGTCACTTACATATTCATTTTTTATTTCTCTCAAAAAAAATGAACCAGGTTTTTTTTTATTATTTTTCTGGTCAAAACCTAACTTACCATTGACTTTACGCGTATTCTGGTCAATCAATTCGCATCATCTAATCATGAGATAGTACTTCGACGATACCTCAAGAAAAAACAGAAATAAACTTAGCGAAATATAATTTAATATGTTAAGCAAATACATTAACAAGCTCTATTCTAATACTAGATTTAATTAAAAAGGAAAGTGTACTGTACTCAAATACGGAGAAATAATTTTGAAATAAAATGTTTCCATAACCTAAAAATTACTATCAATATGCAAAAATATTGATAAGTTAAAACCAAATATTTTTCTTTATTTTAATTACATAGAGTTTATTTGATTTTCCTGAACAAGGTAAATGTATTTCACTACAAACTTGCCAAATACATCAAATAAAAATAAAACTTTAAACATTTCCCAATTTAAAATTTTTTATGACAAATCCAAATTTAATTTCCAATTAACAATAACAATTGCGTAAAATCATAGTTGTTCATTGATATTCGCTTTGACTATTTTTAAAATAAGGGAATTCGAAAAGTAAATAATTAGTAATAAGTTATTATACAATTCTACATTGGAGTATTCACAAAGATATTTCTAATTCAAATGACTTTAAGAATGAAATATTGTTTATGCTGAATACTTCTACACAAAGAATGCATATTATATTATTTTTTCATTAAAATAAATGGTGTTGCTTTATTAATTTTTTTTCTGATAAATAAGTAACTCAAGAAATTCTTAACAAATATTTGCTGGATATGAAAAATAAAGTTTATTACTTACGATTCAGCTTAAAAATTTAGCTGTGACTCCTATCACACGTTCAATTTATATATTTTATTTACGATGATATAAAAATTGGGTGAGGGTGGTACAAAGATTTATTCTCATTTTGAAGTGACTGAAAACAAAGAAATCATACACATTCCATCTATAACACAGCAGTTTGAGGCTAAAAGCTGCCCAGAACGAGTATATTTTATTTAACATACATTTTCCAGGGCCGTTAAAAGCATCGGCCTTCTGTCTGGAAAGATGTTTAGATCCCCAAAGCCGTCAAAGACTATCCGATATACGTGCTTGCTAAATCTGTGGAATCGAAAACTGTGGTCTAAACCTTGCTAAACCTGTGGTCGCTCGTTGAGCAGTTACCATGGGTGTAATGGTCTTGAGGAAAATTTTCTCCCCATTCAAAACAATGTCAATATTGAAGGAGTGAATCTTCTGGTGGCGCCATCTATCGAAAGAGTTTAGAGCAAAGTCGTTATTTCACCGTCGTGGTGCTCTGGTTAAGCGAAAGACGCTTCCTATTGATTTAAATTCACATAGAGAGTTTGAATTGTCTACGGATCATAAGTAACACCAACACATACATTTTCTTAATTTCATAAAATCTTGAAAGATGCTTTATAGAATCAAATGTAAATTGTACATCAAATATAAAACTGTTAAAATAATTTCAATGAAGTCAATAACCAATCGATGATTTCGTTTTATCACGATCGAAAAAAAAACGAAACATGGTTCTTGTTTTATATTACTAGAAATTAGAAATGATCTAACAAATGCTACTCTTTGAGTTAAAATGTTCAACTTTAATGTTAATAAAAAAAACTTATTTTTAAAAAAATACTCTTGCTATATTCTTTTTGTAAATCCTTTACATTTATGTAGTTAAATGTGTGTTTTCTAACACTACATATAGTCATTATAATATTTTTTTAGATTTAACATATAACTCTTCAGTAAGAATATTCTTCCATACAACAAATACACTCTGAAATACAGATTGAAATATATTTATCAATAATCAATACATTATTTCTATTATCGATAAGCTTCAGGGAATAAAAATCATCCTGAAGATCTTCCTGACTATGTTCCAAAAAAAATGACACAAAATATGCTACCAACTTGAATTGGAAAAACCACTGATTTATAACAATAAATTTCAAGATAATTTATTACTCAGAAGTTGTCAAAACTTTTTTAAAGAAAGCAGTTTTTAGAATTAATTTTCTATGTTCTAACAACACTAGAGTTCCACAGAAATACACGCTTTTTAGGTAGGTATATTGATTGAATGCATCTGCTTTTAGTTGTAAAGAATTCTATGATTGACTGTACAAAGCAAAATGATGGATAGTGAAACTGTCCACAATCGATAAAGGACACTATTCAGAAAATATTCTTAAAAAATCTAATCTAAAAGCTTCTGAGTTTTTCGGACAATTTGATGTGAATAATATTTATCGATTATTTAATTATTAAGTATGCATTCATCTAATGTCAAGGAAATACTGCATAATACTTTATTCATAGTTTTGTCATATGCTTCCTGATTTTGTTTCGTGTGTGATGTTGAAAGAAGCCATTGTTTCAGAAATATAACCTGAAAGATTTCATTGAAATTTTACTTTTATATTCCAGTAATGTATATGACGAGAATATTGAGTTCATTGATTTCTAAGTATTTTTTGCGATAAATAAATGAACCACACTCTCAAAACTATATCATCTGAGAGATAAAAAAAAATAAAAAAAACTGACTTCGTAATTTATTTAACATATTTTAAGCATATTTAAAAAAATCTAAAAATATAATTTTAATAACTTAACAGTCGACTTAACATTACAAAATTTCTACTTTTTTCAATTGCAATTTGTAAATAATGAAAAAAAAATAAAAAAGAAAGTTAAAAATTTGAAAGTTTGATTAACATAATAATAATAATAAAACCTCCATGTTAAAACTTACTTCAAATTTTGTCTAACATGATTCTTTAATTTTACCGATTTCTTTAGGTAAAACATAATAAAATTCAAATAACCAGGTTTGTTACTGGATGTTAGAAATACCTATTCTTTCGAAGTTTCTAAATATTTTTTTTTCATATCAATCATTATACCTGCAGATAAAATTCAGTAAAATTATTTTTTGCTTCTTGCTTAAATTCTGACTCCTGAGCTGTGGGTCCCAAGTTTGAATCCTGGTTCGGGCATGAATGTTACTTTCTTTCTCTCTGTGTTTCTCTGTCCTTTCTTCTGTGATGATGTATGAATGTGGCCCATCCTATAAACGGGTTTGTGATGGTATGGCGCGGGTAACGCTACTCGCCTCCGTGACTTGGTTCACAGATGCCCGCTGGGTAACGACAAATGAGTAGCAGTTTCTGGCCTTGTTGTGGCATAAGGTTCATCACCCAAGACCCACCGTTGGAAAAAAAAAATTTTTTTTTTGCTTATATCTTGATTTTCATTTAGTTATTTAGTGCTTATGGAAAATTCTAGGTATATTGAATAAAATAACATCCAAAAAATTTTTTAAAAAATGTATAAAATGCCTTTGGATAATTACCAATGCCATATACGTAGAAAATGATGGCATAAAATTTCAATGAAATATAGCTTAGTCGTGAAATTAAAATAACAATATGCAAAATTGCAAATATGAATTATTTTGGGGAACCAAGAAATCTTCAAGTAAATATTAACATCAAACTCCAGATATTGAAAATAAGAAATATCTCACTGTATGAGTACAAAAATGACAAATCAGAAATTCGTCCTAATTCTTTTTAGCAAGTGCACATGTAATAGACATGGTAATAAAATGCTGTATCATTACCACCAGTGCAACTAAAGTAGCTAACGTGTACTTTAAAAAAGTATTTTTGGTTAAAATAATTATAATTCTTTTATACTTCTCCAAAAAATATGATTTTAAAAATGTTGGAAGGAAAGTTATATCATTATTTTTAATAGAATTCTTGCTAACTGTTAAAATTATATTTAAAATTCATGCTTAGAAATTGAAAGTTTAGTCATACTATTTCCATACCATTTCTAATACTTTAGTCATACTAATTAAAAATGAATACAATTTTTTTACTTATTATACTCATTAAACATGATTTTTTTAAATAATAGGAAATATATATTTGCATATTAAAAATAATCTCTGATGGTTTTCAGTTAATTAATAATTTGATAATGATTGTCTGATTGAATGTAAAAATCACAGATATATTCCTTAATAATATTTCATTTATATGACAGAAATAAATAATAATAATTACAGAAATGAAAGAAGTAACAAAAGTAAAGTAATAGAAAAAAAATAAAATTTCATATTTTTTCACTTGCTATATTATCTGTGATTAATTATTACAGAAATGCAGCTTAACAAAAATTTGGTTATCATTTAATTTAATTCGGAAAAATATTTTTCGTTTTGTATCTTTAGAAATCTTATTTCCAATGTACAGTTCAGAATTTTCAAACTGTATAAATATTATTATTTTATTCCTAAATTCATCTTCAAAAGTATCAACATTGTTATAAGAAATGTTTTTAACAATAATTGCATTGAATTCAAACTAAAAAATCTCCATAATTTATGATAATATAAAAATTATCCAAATTGTTTAATATCTTCTTTAGTTACAATTTTTTGATAAAGATTTATTTGACTGTTCACAAAAAATTAATGTATGATAACTCTACTCATCCCATTATTCTGACCCCAGAATATTACCTTTTAAGAGAAATTATTAGTTTTATAACATTCTGAAGGTATGGTTTCAATAAAAATCAATGTGCAATACATAATATTGCTATATTATTGCAAATAAAATAAGTTTTCCAGAATTTTATGTATTTTAATACAATTTTAAGCATAACAAGGAAATATAAAAAGAATAAAAATAAATAAAAAGAATGGAAAGAGGCGTTTGTACAAAGATAATATGCTTTATTTTATGTGACTTGTTTAATAAAGCACATAAAATAAAATAGATAATAATGCCAATGTATTAATTCCAGAAATTTCGTCAGTATTTTGATCCTTTGACAAAATGTGACATCAATTTTTAAATGTAGAAAAATATTGAAATTTTACTTTATGTATATAAATCTGAATGGATACTTGGAAGACATACTTTTTTCTTTCTTGAGAAGAGTTAATACTGCCCGCTGTCTAAGAAAAGTTTTATTGTAAGAAATTGAGCGAGGGATATTCATTTCTCAACAAGAGCTTTCAGTTATTAAGATATAAAATAAATGTCATTTGATAAAATGATGTTCAAAGGAAAATGCCAACCCAAGCTTCGCCAGCGATATCATTACCTAACCAAAAACCAAAATTACTATACATTTAATATTGTAGACGTTTTACTCTTTAATAGCCCAACCAAAATACTTATAAAGCACACATGATTATGTATATAATTATAATACATTATGAAACTACATTATGTATATAATTATAATACATTATTTGTATTATATAATTATAATACAAATTTTTGTATTATTTGTATTATATAATTATAATACAAATAATGCTTCAATTCAAAAACCACTTTCTTTTGAAAATATTATAACTGGTTACCTAAATTAATGTAATTTTATGTTTATTAATAAGTTCTCATATAATACTAACGTATCACTTTTCAATTAAACTAATCAATCAATATTAAAATTCTGAAATTTTTTAAAAATATGTTTTAGGTACATTTTATTTTTATCATGTTTTTAAGTATTGCAGGAATTATAAAAAATTATTAGTATTTTTATAACACTATATTTATTTTGATTTGTGCATTATTCACTATTATTAGTTCACTGCTTTACATTACAAACAAAACATAACCGATAAAATACGCTATAAACAATAAAGACAATATATTGGTATTTTGCTTAAGTTATGTTATTGTGTTGTTCCTATTGTTACTTATGACACTTCGACAAGTCAATCTCGCCATGCCATTGGCTATGCGAATTTAGGTCAGTAGAGTGCCTCTTTCGTTTAACCAGAGCACCACGAAGGTGAAAGTGCGACTTTGCTCTAAATTCCTCCGATAGATGGCACCAGCAGATGATCCACTTATTCAATCCTGACATTGATCTGATAGGGGAGGAAATTTTCTCCAGACCATTAAACCCAAAGTAACTGCTCAACGACAGACTATTATGCAATGTAGGTAAACATATTACGTGAATATTTTAAGTCATTATCATTAAGCTAATAACTACGTTAGTTATGTATCGGCAATGACATAAATCATTAATAAAATGGTAGAATTTGTTAAATAAGGGTTTTGGTGTAAGGGCAAATATACAAAGTTATGTACTAAATCAAAAAAATTCACAAATATGATATGGTGCCTAAATTATTAATGATTCGACTTGTAAGATCGTTTCCAAAGAAGGTGACGCTATCAGATAGCACTAACTGATGCCATTTTATCCAAGACATTGTAAAATTATGGAACTAAAGGTCAAATTGGAAGAAACAAAGTGTTTTTCCCCAATCAAATATATAATGCTTTACAGCTTAAAATAGAAACGATTTAAGATATATACATATATGATTGATAAATATACTTAATTTTATTTATGAATGTTTCTGCCGATTAACAGCAGCAAATTTAAAAATTCTCAAAAAAAATTTTTTTAATGTATAAGATATTTATATTAAAATACTAAATGTAGAAGAATTTATAAAATAGGTTCAATATATATGCTATGTTTACTCATTCACTTAATTTTAAAATTTCTTCCTGGTTAATAAAATGCATTCAACACAAATTTATAAGCAATTTCTTATCCATACATATAATGCATCAAATATAAAATACCATAGTCTTATATTTTTCTACAAAATATTCATTTTGTGCGTATTTTCACACATTCATTTTCCTTGATTAAATTTCTTTGAGATCATTTATGGTTTCCTTTAAAAGGTAAGGATTTCTCTCAACCACAATAAAACTTTGCCTATTTTATTATTTACCAAAAACACCATAAGTAAGTATTGCATTAGAGGATTAAAAGTTAAATATTGGTATATTGGTTACTTTTATATCATAATACCGGTAGTAGAGGAATTTAAGAAAAAGGAAGAAAACACAGGTGTTTCATTATTTTATTAGAAATATTAAATATCACAAAAAATATTTGTAACTTATAAATTAAAACAGTATATAAATAATTACAAAAAAGTAAAGGACCATAGAACATCTTAAGTATTTAAATTACTAAAAAGTGTAATTGTAACTATTCAGTCTGTGGTACTGTTAAAAAATTTTTAAAGGTGATCTTAAAAAACATAATACGTCCATTATACTTGTGGCAACTCAGCCACAATAAATCCCTAAAAAGGGAATGAGAAGCGCATCTTCCCTATCCGATCGGGAATCTAGCTCAGTTGCTATTTGGATGCGGTTGTATGAAGACCGTATTGACACCAGTGTATTATGGTGTGGAACTCATTTTATAAAAATTAATTATGAAAATTGTTATTTATTAAATGTTTGTCATTGGGCACCTCTGCTTTTATCAGCATTTTGTACTGTTAACTCCAAACCCAATGTTTCCTAGTTCCAGTTGCTCGGGTCACCCACTTTATTAATAAAGTCCGAGTCCTTTAATGGAGTCTAGGTGTAACTCTCTAGTATGGATGAGGCCTAAAGAAGTTAATCTAGGGAGGGGGCAAGGGCCTCGCATTCGTAAATGATATGCTTGGCCGTTTCCTCTTGCATGACATTTCCTGCAGATAGGGTTTTGCTGAAACAGTCCCATTTTATGGAGGTGTTTTCTGAAATAATAGTGCCCAGTTATGAAGCCTACGATTAAACGTTTCTTCTGCCTAGAGCATCTTAGAATTTCAGAGGCAATCCTCGCTGATGATCCACAGATGATTCTGGTCAGAGAGTCAGTCATGCTAGCGATAGCTTCCTGACTTTCACCAGAAGAATATGGTTTGGAGGTCACTTTTACCTCCTGTGAAGGATTCATTGCTGCTCCTTCACTAGATTGCCTCTGAGTTCCCTTGTCTTTTTCAGCAAGGTCTACTTCACCTGCAAATGCAGAAAGGTTTGTTATTTCGTGTGTCTTTTCAGCCACAAGATAACAATTAATACGCTCAGAGTAATATAACAGTCCACCCAGCATTCCCTGAGTTACTGGGCAAGGCAAAATAGCTCTAGAAGTTCGCCAGGCAACTAGAGGCTCCGTTAAGACACCATAACCGCGGTGCCAAATAGCCCTAGGCACGGGTCGCATAACACCAGGGTTTGCGGGAGCTGGTTCGCGGCCTCTGATTCTATATTCAAGGCTATCCTGTCATTCCTACAGGACGTTCGGCGATCCACCACCTGCCGACGCGCCTGATAGCTGCTCAGGCCCCAGGACATATGTAGTTGGTGGTATTGTTAGCAATGTGCGATATACTTTTCCCAAGTATTTACCACAAAATCTCACATCTTCAAATAAATTAATTTCTGGTTCGATAGTTTCGGATATACCTGATTTCTGCATTGCATTTTGGTTGGTAGAAATTCATATATATGTCGCTAATTCTAATTTTTGTTACAAACACATTTCCTTTTCACTATTTTTTGAAGGGGAATATTTAAATATCTTATCGATTTTTTTAAACTTTATTAGTTATAGAAAGCAATTCTTGATGAGTTGATAATTCATCTATACTATCAATATCTTCTTCAACAATAACATTGTCATTATTTTCATGGTCAGTATCACTCTTTTCAAAGTCAGAATCAGAAGTTTCTATATCCACAGTTTTTTGGTTATTTTTTATTTATTTATTTTGGTATAATACGTCTATTACTCTTGACTGAATTCCATTAGCAAAGCACAATTATTGATTTGCAAAAATGAATTTTCCAACTTTTTTGATATCCGTTGCTCCATCAGTAGTTATGAATACAATATCTTTCTTCCGGAATAATCCAGGTTTCCACTAATTTAGATTTAAACAATTCCCCTTATTTTTCGACTTGATTGCCCAAGACATGTAAGTCCTATACCAAATTTTTTTCTAAATAAATATTTATTTTCAAATAGCGTCTATTTCTTACACTTGTCCATTCATCAAATGTAAGACTAAACTTTTCACCATCTGCTTTTAATTTCCTTAACCCATTTTATAAAGAATTGCGAACACCGTTACTATTTATTATATTATTATTTATATAACAGTACTCTTATAGTATTCATCGATGTTGTTAGATTTTTTGATTTCCTTAATTCGGTAGAAATGCAAAACACTCGAAATAGCAAACTAACAAATGCTGTCATTTTACTTATAATTTCAACCAAATTATTATTTTTTTTTTCAAAATAATCTAGAATCCCTGATGGTTTGGACTTAAAAACTGTTCTTAAATTTGTATCTTCATCGCAATTAGATTCTTTCCTCTTTAACAAATTTGTATCATGTTTTGTTTTTAAATGTGTATATAGTATCTGCTTATACTTCCTACATTCCCTTTAATATTCTTTTTACATAATGACACCACATTCTTTTCATCATATAAATAATGAAACCAAACCGAATTATTATCAATAGATTTTTTTAATGTTCCTTAAAGTTAATCTCATTCATTAATATGGATTTATTTTGGTTATGACTATATATACATAATAATACTTTAAAATATTTCGAACCCTGTTTGCAAATATAGTGAGAATAACAAACTTCCCAATTTAAAAAATATCGAATTTTTTTGAAATAATAATACTTTTTTCACAACTACAAAACCTTGTTTTAATAGATATCGAATATCAAACTACGAATCCAGCGAGTGCGCAGTGTCGCTCTGACCTGTAATAGGACAGTTTTGACCCGCCTCCTAGGATAATTTACATATTGTATCATTTCTCGAGACTGTACGTTGAAATTTTGTATTAACAGTCTAATTAATTTCGCCTGTTAGAGAGACATAAAAACAAAAACGTTATTTTAATGACCCCTGAACAAATAAGGGAGATAACTTTAAAAAAATTCTAGTAAATACTGAAGAAACGGTATTTAAACTTGAAAATACTAATATCATAAATTGTGCAAATGGCTCAAAATACCGATATTCAGATATCCTGGTAACCGGTATTGCAGTCCCTAACCATAAAGTATAAACTGTTAACAAACGATGAGAACTGATGATAATTCAAAATGTTACATTTGTTTAACAGGTAAAGAATGTAAAAAAGCAATATTCAAAAGAACTTCACTGTAATGCATATATTACAAACCAATATTAACCAGTATTAGCTTAACAGATATAGAAACATTTTTTGTTTACTTAACACTAATGTACTATACATTTTCTTTACGCTCTAGGTAGAACATACTTTTTGTACTTTCAGTTTTATAAAAAGATTAATTTAATATTTAATTAATTAATTAAATAATAATTAATATTTTTCAGTTATTATCTTTTATTATAATAAATTTTTATTAACTATTTATTTAAAAAGCTGATTAAACAACCACTTATTATTCTAATGAAAAACGAACATTTCTTTAATATCAATGAAGGTATGTTAAATTAACAATTCCAAAGGATATTTTTCATAACCCGGCAATACAATTTTTAGAAAAGATGTACATGAAGTCTAAACTTGTAAACGCAATAAATAATCAGATATGTGTGGTATATCATTAACAGAGCCATCTGCCAGATTATTTCCCTTTTCTGATAATTTGAATTTACTTGTGAACAATGATTAGGATATCAACTATTATGTAAACTAGAACTTTGTAATGAATGCAACCAGTTTCTTAATAACTACAAGAACATCGGTTGGTACAATTTAAGATTGATATAGAACGCGAAATCTATCTTATTTCTTCAAACTTATACGTACATTACAGTATTTGAATCCTAAAATGTGAATAAATATTTCCATCTGTTTCAGAGCCAACAATACCCTAATTCTTTTGTAATTTATGGATAATTAATATTTAACACTTCGGTAGATATCGAAGAATATACAAAAAAATCATTGAATATTCGAAGTTTTATACAGAAACAACGATATTTCGTTTGTTTTTTGGAAATTAAAATATGGAATACTAAAAATTACGTATTTGTCTTCAGAAAAATCGAACTAAGTCGAAGCATAAGTTCGAATGGAGCCAACAAGATTTCCGGAAATAGAAGACTACTTTTCAGAAGCCACGTTGAGTTCTTACTCCGGGGAGACAATTATGAGCCATAATAAGGGCTCATAAGCCCCGGGATATCGGTTGTTATTTCTTTCTTTATGCTCACATCCTTTCCTCATTCTCATTATTCAGAAAGCTCACAAATTAATCGTCAGACTAAACGATGTCACACGTAATGTTGTTCTCAGAGGTGCCCAGAGACACTCCAGTTGCCATGGCAACCACAGGTCACACGTCATTAAAGAAAGCTACTCAACGGTAGATTAACATTTCCTTTTTCCCCATAAATTTCTTATCCAGAGTTTTCCAGAAAAGTCTCTGCGCAACCATGTGTCATTCGGGCTCGTTGTTCTGCCTTTAATTGCATAAGGTCTTGTTTGGCATTTCCAACTTTTTTTTTCCTTTGAAAGAGGAGAAATTTAGTTAACTTATCAAATTTCATTTATATAATAAAATTAATTCAAATACTTTGAAAACATATTTTGAATGCTTCTAATAATTTTAATTATTTGAGCCCAAATGTATGCGAAAAACTCAAAGTTCTGAACTAAATTACATGAATGGAAGTTGACAGGAGGCATTGAGACGAAAATTGTTTTTCTTATATTATGAAATAATGTTAGCAAAACATTTTAGTTAACTAATTGATACACATATACATAAATGAAAATACCATCAATCTAGAAAATTTACCATTTACTTTTTAAAAGAAAATACTTAGATAACATGGTAGCAATTATCTTTTTAGAAAGCTTAAAATTATGATAAACATATTTTATCAAGCCGTAGTTGAATAATTCAACTGAGTAAGGCTCTTAATTTTAAGCTATATTAGAATTTTATGTCATTATTCAAGAAAAATAGATTTAAGGGTAATAGCTAATTGAGTATAAAACATTTCCAAAAAATAAAAATATGAAATAAATTAAATAAAAAGAAAATCTTATTCATTTTGCATCGTTCTATCAAAACAAATATATAACCGAAGAAAATTTAGCAATAAAAATATAAAGTTGTTAAATAAAATGTTCTTTTTAAGTACGGTTTCTTCTTCTGATTATTGCAAGAGAATATACAAGCTTTCTGAATAAAATGGATGATTAAGATATAAAATCTATAAACAATCACTTAAAAATGCAAGGAAAGATGAAAAATTTATGAAAATTAAATATCTATAAATAAATTATAAATGTATACTTTGCTGATAAAAAAGAAATTGTATCGAAAAATCTATTTTAAGAATACATGAAAAAATAATTTATAATTATTTATTTCTTTTAAAAAGTGAAAAACACTTTATCGCCAAATATTTAAAATAATACCAAATTTCAATAAGAAAAACATAAATTATAACTAAAAAACAAAGAGAATAAGGAAATAGCAAATGATTAAAAATGCCATTTTCATACGTGTACATTAAGGCTTTCAATTTTTCATTTTCTCGTGTGTTTTGCTGAACTAAATAAATAAGACTTATGTCTTGAAAATATTGAAAAATACACCTTCTTAAGATGTCTTGCTCGGGACTTATATCCACAAAATCACAAATTACATCAATATATAAGCATGCAAAGAAGGGACCGTACTTTGAAAATAACGTAAGTAAAATATGTAATAGAAAAAAAATGAAACAAAAACTGTGCTAAACTGTAAGAGATACCTAATAATGATGCTTTTTTTTATTATCAGGAAAAAGATCTTTTATTTTCATTGAGAATAATATTCAGTTTTAAAAGCCGTCCCATTTTCCTCCAAGCAAATCTGTAAATATTTGATTGCGGAAAACGTATAAGAGAAAATATAGTAAAAAAGAGGATTACGAAGAAAATTAAGTTAGCAAAATATTTTTAAGAAATTTAAGACTTTTCCTTTTATGGAAAAAATAAAAAATAATGAGGAGAACCATACCTATGCACAGTAAGCCAACTTCTACTCGAAAGGAACAATTCAGAAAATTTCCACGTGTTATTCACACGTAATACTCGCTGATAATTTTGAGTCAACCGCAAAAACAAAAGTGAGAATTCCTTTTCAAGTGTGACATAACGGAACAGTAAAGTTAAGAGTCATTACTTCACAAATGCTGAATTCAAATTATAAATCAACAGACCTTGAAGATTAGATAATGAGCTTCTTTTAAATGCAGCGACCAAAATAGAAAAGAAGAAAAAAAAAAACTAAAACAGCGGGAGAAATTTTCAACTTCATTATTTTTATCTACTCAACACGCTTGTCTTCTTTTTCTAGGTGAAAGTGAAGTATATATAAACATGTGACCCTTTCGGTTGCATTATCATTCTGAGGGATGACTTGCAGTGACCCACTAGCTTACTAGTCACTACATCGTTCGGATAAAGGTATACACACATGTGACCCATTTACAAACACTTTTGCTTCTTTTCATTTCTAGAATTTTCGTCAACACTATTTTGGGTGCGCTGGTTCCGGAAATATGATGAAAAGGTAACGTAAAAAAAAGAATGGCATTGGCGGTCTTTTTTAAAAGAGGATAACTGCGATTGGAATATTATACTAGGACAAATATGAATTATTTCACCACATTGTCGGTATTAAATGTTAAAATAAAAGTTATTTTTAACGTATCATAGTCACTGATTTAAAACCATAGGTTTGGTCTTCTAAAAAATTAAAAAATTAAATCAATTTCTATAACGAGATTAAATAAAAATGATCACAAAATTTTCCAAAAATTTTTTTAAATGATTATTTTATTTTAAGAAAAATTGCTTTGGTTAAAAAAAAATTTAAGTACTATGATAAGTGAAATAGTAGGTTCCTAATATAATATCATAAATATTATTCAAAACTTTTAAACTGTATTAACAATATACTTTTTACAAATATGAATTCTATTACTTTTAAAAATAAACTTTTTTAAGCTAAATAATCCATTTACTAGCGATAATACTAATAGTACAATTATTTCAAGAAATGATGACTTAATATACTAATTCTAATTACATCATTTTTCATATCATATTACAGCAAACGATATCATATTGGTTCCAAACTGCAAACGATATCGTATTGGACATCGTTTGCAGTTTTCACACAAGGGAGAGAGATGGTTCAATGAATCTGATGGGTTATAAATGTATTCAAATTTGAGAATTTTTACTTTGGCTGTAAAATAGTGACAGCCGCGATCAATAACGAATAATTACATGTTAAAAGAGTAAACTAAACTAAATGGCACGACAGCTCACATAGGGACCAAGACCTACAGTGCTCATACTTGTTTTAGTGATTAACTGCCCTAGGGTACGAAGCATATGTGGGAGGAATGCAGATACGAAACCACTGAAAGGATGAAAGGCTAAGTGGATCTTGCCCATCCTAGCTCGAGGATCGAACCATGGACTTGTGCTCGAAGCGCTAACACAACACCACTAGGTATGTTTCTGATGAAAAAGTAAATAAATTTAAACATTTCAATCAAAAGATGCTTGGTAATTATAAGACAAAAAAAGGATAGTACAAAATATTATTCCTTTACAAATTTTAATTTTAAATGATTCATAATATAAAGTTAAAGTTAATTTTACTAAAAATATTTTTTCTGAAGATACCTATCTATTAAAGAACATTGTGGTTTTTTGAAGGCAAAAAGATTTACATAATGTATTTGAAATTTTATTTTCATAGAACTATCTCTTTGGGTAAAAATTTCATACAATTGAATATAATATGAAGTATATACACATACTCATTGAATACAATATTATAAAATTTTAATTCTAGTACCTACTAATGTGAAATATCGATATATAATTTATGTGTATCGATATATAATTTAATTATAATATTTCCAAACAATAGCCGTAAAAAATACAGTAATTAGTGACGTTATAAAATTCGTAAAAGCATTAAGTCGTATGTACATATTATGCTGTCGACCATTTCTGTGAAAAAATATTTCTCCAAATATTGCGATTTTGCGGAATGTTGCAGTTTAATGACCGCATTCACATTTTATATTTTATAAAATATTTAAACTACACGTTTATATACATTTAGCGCATTTATGTTTTAAATTTATGATTAAAAAATTAAAATGTGAATTATTCATTACTTTCAATGAAGGTACACGTTACTTTCTGTTTTTTCTCCTCATATTTTGAAATAAAAGAATAAATTACAATCATTTGGCGAAAATAGTCGATGGGACAATACATAAGTACCGTAAAAACTCTTTGTTGAAATTAAAATCCATACAATACAGTAGAAACGAAAATATCTCCCTATAAAAAAGATCCACATTAGTTATTCTCACTTTGGCGCATATATACTGTAATTTGATTATGTGATACTGTATAGAGATATTGTTTATTTGATACAATTCGTATTTTGAATAATTTCATACATGTGTATGCTTTAGGAGATGTAACAAGATATTTTTAATTATAAGAGTTTTTTTAATGTTTTTGCTTTGAGAACTATTAATAACCAAAATTGTCTTGTTATATCTTTTATTGAGAATAAAAAAAGTTTTATTATGGATAAAATGACAAGTCGATTAAACTAACTGCAGGTATATACGTGTCACAAATAAGATCCCTTAATATGAACTGCTAAGCAAAATTCACACAAAAATTCTTCAACTCATTAACTAAATTCAATCTTCAACAAATTTATCGTATTTAGAAACTTATGAAGCTTACTTATGATAAAGAGGTTACTGTAAAAACATATTTCTTTTTTCTTGTAATTTTTCATTACCACAGCCATTACAATGATCTATTAATTTATTCATTACAATTATCTTTTAATTTATTCACCATTTCGAAAATTTTAAAAGTGAAATAAAAAAAGCTACACAAAGGGAATCATGCTTCAATTCCGACCTTGATACTTTTTTATTATTATGACTTTAGTAGCTTGGAATTTTTTCATATGTAAAATACGACAGGTTTTTTTATACACGATTTGGCGAATGACTGGAACAGGCTGCTCTAGGTACAGGTAAGGCTGGGACAACCACAAACGTTTCTTCAAGATGAAAATGAGGATTTCCTGTTGCTAACCGATGACGTTGAAGCCATTTGCAGAGCTATCGTCCCGCGCTTTGTACATTTTTATAGCCCTTAAATGATTTTGTTTTTATAATAAATAAAAGTGGTGTAATCAAAACTAAGGTAAAACCTTAGCAGATTCTATTTGAAAAAACTTGCACATAAAACATGTTGTACTTGAATTCTCATATTTTAACGTTCTGTACAAAAAGAATGCAATATGTATTAGACGATTTGTAGTATTATTACTTGAACAAGTTAAACATCAAAATTGTTAATGATATTAAAAACAATACTAATTTAAGAATAGTTATATAATAATTATTAATAGTTTTTGTATCTTTATAAACTCATACAATTTATAACACGTAAATCATAAGTATATATATTTGTATATATTGATTAAGGATATGACAAATTTTTATTTGATCAAGGATTCAAGAATTTAAAAATATAGTTCAGTTTATATATACTAAATTCAAAAAGCGTTTGAAAATGATCTGAAAAAATTCCTACTTAAGGATTAAATACTTAATAAAATTATAAATGCTGAAAAATACAAAATTAGAAACTGGCAAAAAGGGGGTAGTTAAAAAATGGAGGATCATTAAGATAACCAATGAGATATAATAAAAAAAGTACTTTAAAATGATTTCGGATTTAATTGTCAACAGGATCAGAGCGTGTGTCCCTGTGTCATTTGTATGGAAAAGCAAAGTTTGTACTCTTTGTAAATAAAGATGTAAGAGAAATATTTCATGAAGAAAATATTTAACACAAGAAAGAAAACTAAATTTTCAAAACATAAGTCTTGTGTATTATTTTACAAAATTATTTTGAAAGAAGATAAAGCAGCATAAAAAACAAATACTGCAAGTTATTTCCTTTTACAATAGCAATGGGGAAAACATTGTAATTTATTGTAAATAACAATCAAAGCTGCATAAAATAAACATACAACAAACAAAGAAAAAAATATGCAATTTATCTAAAATTTGCCCGCAAAAATAAATCCCCTATTCCCTTGTGATTTATGTAATAATGTTATATTTCAAATTTATTTAAACTCACATATATATGTTTGCAATCCAAATTTTACTAATGAAAACATTAAATTTTACTAAATAAAATATTAACTTAATGAGTTCTTTTTTTTCTGTTCAATAAACTAAAGATTAAAACCAGTTTTCTGCAGAAATAGTAATAAAATAAAATATTTACCATACTATTTACAAAATGTATTATAAACGCATATTTAGTCAGTTTGTTTGTTTGTTTGTCGCTCAACGGTCATTTTTTGCACACGAGGGCTAATTAGACCGGGACTTACGGCTTAAAGTGGATTCCGAACCACTACAAACATCCATGCCCAAGGTGGGATTCGAACCCACGAACTGTCGAACCGAAGGCAAGAGCGCTAACCATTCGGCTGCCAGCTCGGCGCATATTTAGTCAGATAAGTAATATATTTTAGATACTATTAATAATTACTGGTCACAAAATTTCTTTTAAAATTTTGTTCTGTAAAAAATAATAGTTTTAGAAATTTATACTAAATAAATCCCAGTTTATCTTTTTATTCCATTGGCATATTAAAACAATATTTACTTTCCTTTAAAAATAATGAATAATATAACTCCTAGATATATATTTATTTCAAATTTTAAGAAGCGAATTAAGTAATACATATTCATATTTTTAATTTCTTTGAATTATTAACCATTTATATTAACATATCTGGAGGAATCAAAACATTCCCCACGAAATTTTACAATTTTAAATTCAGAACAACCAGATGAAAATGCATTAACCAGTACACAGTATGAGGCCATCTGTCAAAAAGTTACATTGAAGATATTACATTGTTTTTTCTCTTATGATTAGACAACACATTAACACCTTTATAAAAACACTTCCAGACATTTAAAATGAAACATTTCTTTGAATATTGTATAAAAATTAAATGAATTAAATTATATTAGTTTGTTTTGTAATTTTTGAAAAGTTAGATTAAAAAATTTAATTACGATTAAACTTTTTACAATTTTCCATTTTCAAAAATTTCCCATATTTATCTATAACAGCAATGAAAAATTTTCTTTGAATATTGTATAAAAAATTAAATGAACTAAATTATATTTGTTTGTTTTTTAATTTTTGAAAAGTTACATTGAAAAATTTAACTACGATTAATTTTTTTTTACAATTTTATATTTCCAAAAACTTTGCATCTTTATCTATAATAGCGCAAAATTTGAATTAAGTTTATAATTTTTTTAAATAATATTTAAATTTCCAAAAAAACAATGATTTTATTCATAATTTTATATAATTAAAAGCAACCAAAAATGTTACGATTTCAAAAATGTAATTAAAGGTACCTGAAATGTCAAATGGAACATAGATTGAGAAAGAAATAGAAAAGTGAAAGATGATTCATGGATTTATCTATAAGTATCATTAAACATTTCGCAAACGAAATTTTTGAAAAAAATTGAAGCAATATTATCATTACTGTTTCTAAAAAACGTTGCATTCAATATTCAGAAACTAGTTGGTGATGTATAAGATTATATTTCACATTTAAAAATAATATATTAAATAAGGAAAAATTTCACTCGACCAAAATTTAGATGCCGGAGTTTTTTTTTTTTTCTATAATGTTTGTTTTATAGAACAAAATACAACTAGACAAAAGGATAAGAGGAACAAAAGACTATTTAATAAGTAACTGAGCAATAAGCAAAAAACTGTTAAGTAAAGAAAAAAACAATATAAAAATAAATAAACAAATTAAAATGATCTCATGGCCGTATTCTGCTCATCTGCATAACTGCTGTAATGCAATCCACTTTGTAGTTGCAAAGTAATTAATTGAAAAACAATTAATTTAAAATAAGCAAAATTGCAAAATAAATTGTTCATTTAGTTTAAGCAATTTTGAGTCATAAAAACCGAAATGCAAGAGAGATAGATAATAGTAAAATTGCAATCATATCCTTTAATTATGTTTTTTATTGACCGCATCTGATAACTAACATCAATGGAGATTTAATTTATGTGGTTGGAAATTTTTAAAAATATAATGCTGATCACACAATATTTACGAAATGTTTTCAAGGATAATAATTGCATATTGCAATGAGAAGAAGAAAGTGTTTTAATAGCTTCCTCAAAATGTGACACTTAAAACAGGAAAATTCATTGAATATTTTATATTTTTGCATAATATTTCATGTCACCTTTATTGCTTTAGGTTATAATTCAATAATAGCGAATATCGCATATTATTAAATTCAATAGCGAATGTTGCATAGTAATAAGTTAAGATGTTAATCTTTCTTGCCTTTTTATAGGAATCATTTTAAGTAATTCAAATTTAACTGCAACAAAAACATTATTCATTTCAAACACGTAGACACAATGTTTATTAACTGACAAATAACAACATTTAAAACAGGAAAATAATATGATGTCCTGGGTTACAATATTTGTAACTGTTGACACAATGCTTGAGTAATTTGCTCTACAACATTTGTAACTGCAGCATTTATTCATACTTTTCTGGTAGATAGTTATTATCTTTAATATTCCAGAATATAAGCAACAAATAAAATATACTGTAAAAATAACTCAATCAGAACTTGATTACACAGAGTGATAATAAATTAAATAAAACTATTAGATTAATTTATGCATAAAATATTTAACTGCAATTCCTGAAAAAAATATCAAAACAGATTTTTTAAAGCACGCGCTATTTATTTTATAGTAGCTAACAAAAAAATCAACGAATTTTTTAAGCCCATTATGTTTTAAAAATTAGTTTATTATTTCAGCAATATTAATAAAAAGAAATTTTTTAATGTTGGCGTAAGCAAGGCAATAGTTTTCAGATTTATAAGAAATTGTTTACAAAGACTGCAACAATTAATTTAAAATCCTAATCCATTAATTAATGGAATTTTATAAAAACTTAAATCATAGTTGCCGATTTAATCTAACTATAAAGTGGATGCTTTGTCTAATCTTTTTCATTTTGCTTTTTCTGCTGTTCTATTGTCCATGTGTTAATGGCTTGAATCAATCGAAAATGGTTTTCAAACGAATTCTTCGATTCTTACATAAGAAATAGTTTTATTAACAAAATGAACTTCGGCACTATTCTCAGACATTCGATTGAAATTTCTTTATTACTGGTAAAAATCATGAATGGATTTCTTCTTATCGCTGACGACACTCAAACATTCGACGGTGAACTTCGCCTTGTTTGCTGCCGCTCGAAGAATGTGATTTGAAGGCAGGCAGCAAATTCATCGACTAGTTGGATTTACAATGGCGTCTCAATACAATGTGACGTATATGAAACGCTATCTGAAAGGATTATGGATATTTTAAACCAATGAAAATCGAAATAAAGTAGCGTATCCAGGATCTAAACTGTAACGAAAGGAACAACCACTTTATGGTTAATAATTTACGAAAACAAAATATTTTGCATTAATAAAGAAATTTACTCTAAAATCATTTAAACATACCATCAGCGAAGCAAAACCGTGTTTTTCTGTATCTAACAAGACAACAAAGTAATAAGGGAAACAATGTTTAAAAAAGTCATAACATTCATTAAAGATGGTTTACAGCTAAAGAAACTCACAACACAAACACGGAAATGGGACAAAACAGCAATTATCACACATTATCACAGTTTTAGATACGCTTTGATTCCTGCTTGCGCATTTCAGAATGATTGTTGAAGGAGAAAGCTCAATCTTTGTTTTGAAATGTTCCTTGACCTAAAACGCTGTGGGGGAAAAAACTCCCTACACTCACACTGTTTGATTCAATTTTGCTTAAAACATTTTTTTTTCAAATGTATTTTTGTTCTTCCATTGAAAATTCGTGACAGTAAAATTTTAAAGTAAGTATCGAACTACGTGAACTTTATATCGCCTATATACAATAAACACACAACTTTCAAATTTGCTTCATTTTGGCAACGCGCATTGGACAACCTAGCAACCAAAGCCTATAACCAACCAATTATTCAGTAACGAGTGGAATCGAACCTGGGTCCTTTTACTCCACAGAACAAGAATCCACCGTAAAAGCAGGGTTATTCTTTTAAGATATTTCCTATTTTAAATATGTTTTTAAAATTTAAGTATACACCATAATTATATATGCAGTCTATTTCTTCACTCCATACGAACATATTTACTAAAAAACTGTTTAAAAACAAATAAAACATTTCTTTCAAACTTTACTGATATATTATACAACAAAATATTTCTTTTATGAAAACGAGTCTCAAATTAGAAAAATAAAATAAGGGCATATAAGAATAAAAAATTAGAAAATATTAACTAATGTATATATATATAGTTTCTTAATATTATGTAACACAACAAATCTATATATAAAGAAAATTAATATTTTAAAACAATAATTTAATATTAAAAATTATTATAGTATAATAAATTAATGTCTGATCATAATATAAGAATGAGATAACCTTTATTTCTAAAATCAATAATACATTAAAACATCTGCAATCATCAGAATAGTTATGCGCAAACATAACATGCCAAAATTATTAATTATCTAATAACTATTTAAATTCTTAAAACATTGGTTTCCATTGTTAAACACTACATTATATTCATTATTAATGACAGATGTTTATTTTGTTTTTTTACAAAAATTATTCAGTTACAAGAATTAAAATCAGTCGATTGAGTTGATTTCACTCAAAATGAGAATTTTAAAAAAAACGGAAAAGATAAAAAAAAGAACATACATATAATATTAAAGTAATTTTTCAAATTTAATAAATATAATGTTTCAAAATTCGTCTAAATTTGGAAAAAATTTTGTTAATATTATTCATAATATTTTATTAATATTATTTTTATGCTTCTATAATATTAAATCGTTAACGGAAGATTTTTATATCATAAATGCTAGCCTAAATTTATTTATATTAAATAATGAGAATGTTTTCAAACATCGGCTTCAAAAAAATAATGTTTTTTTATTATTATTATTATCAGAAAAAGTAACCATGGTAAGGTATAAGGTTTTCAAAAAACTTATATCAAAGAAATATAATGATTGCAAATTGAAAAATGTAGAACAATAATCCAAAATATATTCCACTATTTTATATTGTGAAAAAATAAATAAATAAAGTGAAACCCTGGGGTTCTATAGGTTGATAACCTTTTGGCACTTCGCCATTATTTTGGTGGGGAATGAATGATACATAGGCCCTTCCTTCGTCATTGAAAATACAGAGCGGTCAAGTGAATTACAGTGAAAATCGTCTGCCTATCGCGACCAAGTGTCACACAAATCTTTCAAACATTTCAATAGAATAAACGCTAGAAATACTGCGTTTCATGTGCTGGTAGACATGAATAACCATGAAAGGGGGAAAAAATGGAGCCTTTATGGACATTTTAGAAGCTTTTTATTTGAAGATGATTATTCATCATACAGTCATCGATTTCCGGAAAGTGCTTTTGTCCCTTTGTTTTACTTCCATTACAACGAAAATGCGCTGTTTTGTAAAGAAACATATAATTTCAGACATTTAATAATTCACTAACATTTCATAAGTTGTATTATTAAATAAACGTTTTTAAATATTTTGACGAAGGAGAGAGAATATTTTAAAAGTTTTTTCAACATTACATACAATTATTTCAAATGTGCTAAAAATGTATTACTTTTCTACAAAAAAAATAAAATTTAAAAATTTTTTAAACTTTGGAACTTTGCTAAATTGGATATTTCAAACGGATTAAAATTTTTGAAGTTGTGAAACAATCATTGCATGCAAAAGGTATTATAAAAGCATACATATAGAATGAATCGTAGAACAATTTCCTTGTTATTTTTTAACAATAGAATTACTTCTTTTTTTAATTAAATAAACGTCTTAAATTGTTGAAATCACCATTATTGTATTGTGAATAAAATTTATAATAAAAGATTTTCACACAAAGAATGAATTATTAATTAAATTATTTATAAATTATTTTCATATCATTAAAATTATACTAATATTATTAAATTATTTAAACAATTTTGTAAACTTAAAACGAATTTTGTTATCATCTTAAGAATAAATCTATTATTTTTATATTTCATGCAAGATGAAAGAAATATAATAGCAAATTTAGCGAAAGCTATTAGTATTTCGAATGATATATATATATATATATATATATATATATATATATATATATACAAGCTGACCCAGCCACGCGTTGCAGTGGCTGACTTTTTATAAAACATTGAATCAATTTTTTACTAATTCTTGGGTACAATCAAATTAATATTTTCTAAAAAAATTTAAAATAGGTTCATTCATATGAGGTTGAAAATAAAACGTTTCGCAAAAATTTAAAAGTAATAGGTAAAGTATCGAAATTTTGAAATTAAGCACAAATCAACATATACTTTCTGAATTTACATTTTATTCATCTTATATTAAATTATAGTTAGTAATCAGTGACTTACTTATAAAATATACTATATAAATTAAAAACATCTAAAAATAAATTGTTATAAATGAGGTAGATAACATTGACATCGAACTATTATTTTTTCAATTTTTAATTATTAAAACTAAAAAAATTTTCCGCGGTATTATACTGAAATAAAAAAAATTAAAAGAATTTATCATTTGAATAAATAAATTAGATCAAAATGTTCTACTGAATAAATTAATAATTATCAAATTATAAAATAAAAATAAAAAAAATAAAAGGCTGTCAAGAAATACTTACATGTTTTGGAGGTGGTATGAAAATTAGTAGAGAAAAACAGCAATAAATAAAATTTTATTTTACTATTTATAATATTAAAAATATTCAAACTGAACACGCACAATAATAACACAATACATAGTATAATTATGAAAGTGATTCACAAAAAATTGTTATAGTATTATTATACATCATAAAAATATATGTATCATGAAAATATATGAAAATATATGTACATCATGAAAATATAATAATAAAAATATATGTAAACTCTATATTTAACCACGCGATTACGCACGCACGTTAATTTTCTCGAAGATGTATAATCTAGAAAAATAAACACGTCGCCATCTGTCGAATACCTGTGCAACTTAGATTCTAAACCACCATCTATTAGGAACTTACAGAACTAAACAATAAATAAACATTAATGTCGTGTAATAAATATTGAGAATAATAATTAAGAGATAAAAGCTATTCTATCTTTTAAGTTGGACTATATTATAAATGGTTACAAAATTTTATCAAAATCCGTTCAGCAGTTTCGGAGTTTATCGGGAACATACATCGTGACACGAAATTATATATATATATATATATATATATATATATATATATATATATATATATATATATATATATATATATATATATATATATATATATGGGATTGAAAGCGCCACCAGAGGGCCACTCACATGCTTGCCGCCAGATACGCAGAGGAGAAAGGAGGAGAACGACGATGGGAGGAAATAAAAAGACGTGATGACGATACATACACGAATGGATATTTAACTTGATTTAATTAGAATTAACTACAAGGAATGTTAAAACGGACAATACGCTTTGATATTGTATATATGTATATATTTCATAATATTATTAGAAAATATAATTAAATAATTTAACATTTATCGGTCATTTTTATTGAGAACCCACATATATATATATATGTAAAGCATTACAATGGAACTATACAAAAATTGTTGTAAAATTGAACAAACGTAACTTAATAATTAAAATACAATAAATATTAAATTCTTCATACTAATTGTATTAAAATTTTATTAAAAATGTTTTCTTTTCAACTTAACTTTTTCATTGAATCCCTGAATGAATTATGTAATTTTTATTTTTACATAATTCATTTTCATAAAATGGATGCGCAGACAAAATATGTATACATTTTAAAAGCAACCGAAGTGTTGTACTCGTATTATTCAATTAAACTAAATAGTTTCTCTAAAATTTTCATTTAATTTTTTAATATAAATTGATTTAAAATTAATTCATTTCCATATTTATGAAACACACAATTGTAATATATTTCCCAAAGTGCGATATAAAACATTTTATATTATATATAGCTAAAGCATATTTTTTTTAAATTTTTTTAAATAATGAAAATTGTTTTTTATTAAATAATTTTATTATTTAATAAAAAACTTAATTAAATAATGAAATTTTTTTATTAATTTAGTTTAATTAAATAATGAAAAATTGTAAAAATAGAAACGGTTTCATAGAAATATGCTATGCTTCGCATTTTCATTTAGAAAACATTCCCTGTTTTCTATTTACTATTATTTGTTTTTGGTACATATAAAAATATCAAATATAGAAATATTATCATTTATTGCCCTTTTTACAAATACTTTTTGAATATTACTGAACATAAAAAAGTAGATAAATTTTAGAGTAACTTTTTTATTCATAGTTTGTATAATTATTTCATATAGTTTAATATGACGTCCAAATAAATAAATATAATAAATAATATTGAAATGTAAAAATATCGATATAGAAATACTGTGGAATATATTTGTAGCAATAACAATTTACATACAATTTCCTCTTTAAATTAATTCTTCTGTATCAATCGATTCTAAAGAAAATCAAACGATAATTTTTGGATATGCTTCCTCATAAAAATTATTCTAACGTCAAACACGTTCTAATATTTACTGTCAATACAATAAATGTGAAGCATCTCGCGACATTTCCACCATATCTTTTCTTTTCATAATGGCTCAACTTTGTTAGTAGCAGCTACTCAAGGTTATAGTTAACGAATTGGCAAAGAAAAACACACATTTGAGATGCTATAAAAAGAAGCATTTTTCGTCGTTATTTAACAAACGCATTAATCTAATAATTAACACACAAAATTTATATCTTTAATACCAGGTGTTATTGATTTTGAATTATGTAAGCCATTCAGTGACAGATTGCATTTCTCAATTAAATAATTCTTATTTTAAAGAAAATGGGAGATTTAAAAATATTGCATAATATCCATGTTAATGTCAAAGACAAATGTTTAATTACTTATGTTCGAAGCAGTAGAAAATTAATAAAGTACTAAATAATTCTGAAAGCGGAAAAAATATTAGCGCAATATTAACACAAATTAAATTTTAATTCTTGAATCATAAAAGCTATATTATGCTAATTAGAATTCTATCAAATAATGAAGTTAAGGAAAGACCTACACTCGTTTTACTGAATTTTTATTTTAATGATTTTAATTTAAAGATAGTTAATATATATATGGGCCAAGGGCTACAGTGCCTATCTCTGTTTTCCTAACCGAGAGGCCATGGGATGTGAAGTTATATGTACCGATTGGGTGGTCAGCCTAGCTCGAAACCCCTAGTGTTTGGTTCTCCCAAGCATGCTTGGTACTCAATTTATCTATCTATCTATCTATCTATCTATCTATCTATCTATCTATATATATATATATATATATATATATATATATATATATATATATATATATATATATATATATATATATATATATATATATATATATATAGATATATATAGATATATATATAGATATATAGATATAGATAGATAGATAGATAGATACAGATATAGATATAGATATATAAATTGTCACAAAATTTTTAATGTCAAATGTATGAATGTTCTCAAAATTGTTTCCATTAGTTTTATGTAAAAGATACGAAAAATTCGTTTTATTAAAGAAATTTTTAAAGTTTGCAATGCATAGCTTAATTTTTGTGAATAATATTTCAAATTGTTAAAGTCACTTTATTTTAAATTGTTAGTCACATTAGAAAGCCTTTTACTGTACAAAAAAATTCATTCAATTGGGAATACCAGAGAAAAACAATTACTTTGAAATGTATTCAGTAATATTTTACCTTTTCCCCATCACCATAGTTGATGAGTCTTTCTATCCCTTGAGTAAAAAAGAATACACCATGCTATCAAATGTACCATTAGAGCCCAACAGTATATCATTAAAAAGAAAATAAAATCGGAATTCAGATCTAATTTACAGTTGGATAACAATTCAAGAGCAATTTTTCTTTGGGAAAAATAAATAAAAACTGAAAATGTAATCATTAAATTATATAATTGTCATGATAAATTACATTTTAAAAAGAGGCAATTTTCAAACTTCGATTAATATTTTAAAGATAATTACAAAAATTAATTTTTTATACACACTGTTTATAGTATTGAAAAATTTATTCACATAAATTTACATATTTTTAACCTAAGCCGCGACATCAAGTAAAGGATGGTTAGAAATTGAATTTCTATTTCTGAAAAATGCCGTGAAACATTTTTTCTTTTATCTTTATGTAACAAAAGCAAAAAGATTATTATAGTAAAACCTGAGATAAACCATTAACAAAGCTAATGCATAAATTTACCACGAAATTATTTAATTAAGGAACAAAATAAATATTTTTATTGTTTTAATTTCCGGAAAAATTTTTAGCAATGAAATATCACAACAGATCAAAATATAGAATCAAAATTTTTGAAGTCCCTTGAAAATTTCTATCATTATTTATAAGCATGTGACAAATAAGCATAAAATAGCAAAAAGTTCAAAAATATCATTTTAAATAGTTGCGAACATAGTTACTGAATTTAATTTATAAATGGAAAATGACTCAGTTTCCATTTATAAATTATATTCTGGTATAATTTGCTTTTAATTACAAGAAAAGGGAAAAAAACGCGAAGTAATATATATTTAAGACAAACAAGTTGACTTTCTTCAAAATATTCAGCTACAGAGCCAACAATTTGATAGTAATAATAAAATAAATAAATAAAAGAGAATATTTATTAAGTATATTTTTCACAATTAAGCTATTCTGATTTAATTTTTATATTTAAATGTCGTGAATTTTAGTCTAAAATATTCTTTCCTTCAATCATATAGTTTAACATTCCGAATGAACATACAATTTCATAAAAGATTTTTTTCCTAACATTTCCTATTTTTATTTTTGATTCATTCATTCATTTCTTAACTTATTTTTTGAGTTGGCGATTGTATGATTCACAACTTGTTTTATTCAAATGAACATTAAGCACAGAGAAGAATAATTAGCTTCTGGAACGAGTAACAGGGAAGAGGTTATTTGCATACCGGTGTCCATGTTATTTATAAGCAGAGTATGAATCACCGTAATTACTTTGTTCCACTTAATAACGGTTCGCCGGATTTCATCAAACCTGCACTTCGTATTTGATTCCCGCCGGTACTTCAAGTAATTACAATGAAATCTCTTAGGTAACGTTATATTGAACACATGTGAATAATTTCAATCTGATTACCCAATAAAATATTTTGTTTTTACACAATGCTTTCAATCACTTTCACACACAAATAAATAAATAAACTAATTTGTATTAATTGCATAGACAAATACAACATATAACACAAAATAAATAACTCTTTTTTTCCCTGGACAGACAAAATAAAATATTACTCATGAAAAATCATTATACTCTAATTCAACAATTAAACACCTATTTAAAAGGTATGCAAAAAAGGTATTAAAAATTTTTCTTTTACAGAAATTATATTTATTGAAAGCAAGTAAATAAAAGTACAAAATATGTGTATTGAATTTAAATATTAAAAATTAAACACATTTATTTTATTTCTCTTGATACTTCTTTAAAATTTGGAAAATAATTGGTGGCAGTACATGCATAAACTCTCTCTCTCTTCATACAGGCGTTTTGCATGAGCAATAACAAATTTGGCTTCACCCACGTTATTAGCCTGATTGCTTAGAGTCAACGAAATTGACTGTTTATTTAAATTTGATTTTAAACAAGCAAGTTTCATCAGATCTTTATTTGGAATTTGGTGTATATTTACTAGAAAACTGAGGATGATTGGTTTCATAATGTTGATGTAAATTGTGTGCTAGCTTTATAATTTTTGACCGCAGAGATACAAAAACACATGATGCTTTTTCTATTATTGTCAATAAAATAGAAATTCTCACACTCATTATTAAAACTTCTATTTTCTTGCTCGTATTTTCTTTTCTTTTATTTTCGTTCTCTGCCGTCATGTTTTTAAGATAACAGTAAAAAAGTAAAGACATTTTGAAAACGCAAGCTTCATGTTATTAAAACAATAACAACAGGTGTTACATACTACGAAACAAATTATAGTTAATTTACCAAAAATTACAGATTACAAACTATATCCAAAGCAAGATTGGTGCAAATTGTTTCCTCTAGAACACAATGTCCATTGCACTGAAAGTTTAAAAATTCAAATTTGTTCTGGGGTTATTCTATTGCGGACGATTACGCTACTGTTCGGCTGTTTGTTCGGGCAGTTTTCGATGAGTCATATCATTTTCATTTTTTAAAATATAATAACACAAAAATGAAAAAGGAATTCAGGTATATTTATCGAGAGCCACAAATTATCCTTCAAAGAGCCGCAGGTTGGCCACCCCTGGTATATTAACTAATACAAAAAATGTGAGTAGTAGTTTAATATTAATATTTTAAATGCTAAATTTTATTTTAAGATATAGTATTTCCACAGTGATATAATTTATTGAAATATAAAATTTGAGGAGTTTATTAATCAAAATGGTTTTGTTTTCATCAGTCAATAAGTGGTATTTTTATACAATACTTTTAATTGCTTTCAAATGAAAAATTCGAATTAATATATTCGAATATTCATGTGATTTAGAAGTCGAATATCTGATATTCAGAATTTGAATGCATAGATTTCGATTTAAAGATTTGCCAGCAAATTTGGCGTTCAGAATTGCTGTTTGTTTGACGAGCACTGCAACCAAAATAGTGTAAGAAACCAAATAATTAATATCGATATATCCCTAATGTAATCGTTATCGAAAGTAGTCATTACGTGTCTTAATCATAGTAACCGGAACGTTGTATCGCATTTTGTGTTTAGAAGGCATGTTGTAGGTCATTCACATTTTTAGTTAAATTATTGAAGTCTATAGAAGGCTACTACTTTACGAAAGATTAGTAACCAAACTAAACATGATTGGAAAAGAACGTGTGTAGCATATTGTTCATCGAATATCCGTGAAAAGTTTTAAATATAAAGGATTGCGTTTAAGAATGGTTTTGTCCTTGGATTCAAACACAGGCTTTTATTGCTTTCAATGTGAAATTATGAATATTAATATTTATTAATATATTATTCGTGATGATTCAGTATGTCCTTTTACCAAAGCAACAGACAAGATTAGACTGCATTGTAGATGATAATCATAAGCAGAATGGAGTGATTAGTTCGATCTTCGAACTTCGAATTCCATCGAGCATGTTTTGGGATGATATATGAAAACGAACACTTGTTTTTCAGTGTTTTGTACAACAATTTTCCAATTAATAACATCACCATTAAAAAAAGTTTTTTAAGCAATTAATTTATTTTTAAAAATTTTGGTAGTAAGTTGTAATTATCAGTCTAATATCTCAGACTATTATTCAAATTACATCAAGAATTTTTTTTTAAATTTTCATATAGATACAATAAAACCATTTTATATAGTAAAACAATATTTAGATAATTTATAAATATTGAGTTTTAATGTATTTATATAGGTATGCGTATATATCATTCTCCTGTGACAATCACTGTAACAGAGGCATCATTTTGCTGGAATTATTTTTAGACAATCAAATATATTTAGGAGTCAATTAATCTGTAATATAAAGCCTAAACTTGATATATAAATATTTTAATAAAGAGTGTGTCTTAATTTGTACTAAAGTTTACAGATTTAAAAATTAATATTTTAGTACTTAGAAGTTTCCCACTATGTCATATTACAATTTTGATGGATCAAACTGCATCTTAGATTGACTCCATCTTATTTCCCATTAAGGTAAATATAGGATAACTTTACAAACATAAACATTTTTAAGTGAATATTAAGTTCCAAAGAGGCTGCCACATTTAAATAAATCTTTGCGATGTTTGTTCAATTTATTTGACACTTATACAAATGAATGAAACTTATTTTTTAAAGAACTCACAATAAAAAAATTTAATGCATTAGTTGTAAAAAAACACAATAAAAATTTCGGTTTTCTTTTTTTTCCAAAAAATTTTTTTACATATCTTTTAAGCCAAATAAATTTTTAAAAAATGTGATATAATTGTATTTATGCTTAAATGTTAATATTTATTTTTGTACCCCAAGTTAAACATTGAAGCAATAATACTTCTCTAAAAATTATTTTTAAGATTCATATACAAAGAAGATTGATAGTCTTCGTTTTGTGAATATTTCATCGATATTTAAAACGGTTATAATACTATAATACATCGAGAAATTATTATTCTTAACTAATTTGCAAAACAATTTTTGTAATTTTTAAAACCTAATTTTTCAAAAATTACTAACATTTCCAGCATTAAATGATTTTTTACTAAATTAACATTCGTTTGAATTCCATTCTCCAAAACAACAATTCTATGATAAAAATCTTATGATTATTTTTCAACATATTTACACCACAACAACAAATATGCATTATTTTGCTCTAAATTAAATCATATTTTACTATTAAAACTTATGATTTATAAGACTATGAGAAATATTAAGGAAAAACTTCCAGAATTTTCAAAAATTGATAAAAGTTGAATTTTGAAGTTATTACAATCAAGTGGTGGATAGTATCAAATTAGTTATTATATGCTGTATTAACACCTTTTTTCAAATGTCAATTTAAGTAATATCTTTTTGTCATATAAAATTTTATAGGAATAACATAACTGAAATGAAAATGAATCGTTAGTTTGAGACATAAAATTCTTAAAAATGTTCTGAAATAAATACCTTATAATTCAGTAAAAGAAATGAGTTATTTTGAAACATTTACTGATCACTTAGAAAAACAAAAAATATAAATATTTCATGCAATACATCACGTTTCGCCGCAATGCAATAATGCTTAGTTATAAAAATTTTTTATAAACCAATAAATTTATGAAAGATTCATTCCAAATTATGTTACATTACATTTCGCCTTCCAGGCTGCAATTGATGATATAGGCGCTAAGAAAAAAGTTCAGTTATTAATCAATAAAGTACGAGCTTATTGAATATGCATTTCCAAATAGATAAAAAAAAATCGATCTCAATTTTCTGCTCCATTCGTGTGCCATTTTCTCACACTATCACCCGAGAAGTCCAAAACAATTTAAGAAAGTCGTAAATAGCCTACAATGTTGAAAAAACATTGAAAACGCAGCTAGTATTTTATTATTGATGTATTTAAGTACGATCAGGAAGCCGTGAGGAAACAAAGATAAAAAAGGAACAATTCGGGTATGAAAATGAAAATTCGAATGACTCACTGCCACGAAATGCTGTAAATGGTAGACGAATACTGCAATGAAGGTCAAGTTGCATTACAATGGCGATAGAAATGACAAATCAACGAAAAGGCACAGACAAATATATTAAGATAAATTAACAGAAAACTGCTTGTTCATCAATAGAATCGAATGAGTTTCAACATTTTTAACTTAAAATTTATTGCATTCTCATCAGAATTTCGCCTTATCATTTCTAAAAAAAATATATATTTATAATAAATAAATTTGCTCATTTTAACATATACCTGAGAAAAATCTTTGTTACCATTAAATATTTCTTCTCATGAGCTCATTTCTGTGTTTTTTTTTTTCATTCCAATTTTTTTAATTTTAAATGTTATGAACATTACTATAAATAATATAGTATCAAAATTAAAAAATTTTGTTTTGCGTGCGAGATAATTAATTTTATATTATACAAAAGGAAGGAATTTCATGGTATATTTTTCAAATAAAGGAAAATATTTTCGATGATTTAGCTACTAAAATCGTTTTTCGAAAATAAACACTTTAGAGTTATTTTATTATTATATTAACACACTTAAAAACTCTCAAAAAATTAGTATATATGAATTTAAAATTTTAAAATTATCCTACTTGGCCACTTCTAGAATTTTTCTTTCATTGTATCAATAATTGTTTCGTAAAAAAAATTAAATTTCTTTATAAAAATTTTATAAAAACAGTGGAAAATACTAGTTTTTTTACTGGGTGAGATCGATAAAACATATAACCCACCCATGTAGACGCTCATACAATCTTTGACTAACAATTTTCTTTTAACTATTAAAAGAACAACGCAAATCCGAGACAGTCCCGCCTAATGCGAGAACACTATTCGCTTTATAAATAAATGACTAAAGATAGTTAAGATAAAATTATCGTTTTTCAATAATTAATGCTTCATTGAGACAACGTATTAGTATAACCACATAATTAGCAAGAAGGGATTCTAAAATACTGATATATAGATTGGTTGTTAAGTTAATATGATTTCGGCTAAAATTTAATCAAACCAAAAATTAGGAATAGCAGGATTTAATCACAAGGTTTGAATTTTGAAGGTTTTATATAAGATATGTAATATTCTACATTATGAAAATATTTGTAACTATAATTTTTAATAAAAAATATAAAAATTTGCTGAAAAATATCAAATTTATGAAATCCGCATATGATTTATTATATAGAATAAAACACACAAAATCCATTAAAAGAAAAGGAATTCATATTTTAAAAAAACACAACACTAATAATTGAAATAATCCAAAATTCAGTGAAATTATTTAAGAAAAATAAATTTTAAAAAACATACATATATATTTACTATTTTTTAACTTAAGCTATATTGTATTACTTATTAAATATATAAGTTAACATACCTAGTTTATTTTCTCGAATATATAAAACAGTTTAATTAATAATTTATTAATAAAAATATTTTGGATTGACAAAAATAATATTAAAATATATATCTATAACAAAATGCTATTTTTGTCACTGATATTTTTCTAGTCACACACACACATATATATATGTGTGTAGACAATTTTTTAAAAAATACACGTCAAACAATTTCTCTATAAATGAAATTAATTGAAAGTAAATTTAAATATTAAAATTAAATTAATGTAATTAAAATTAAGCAAATTTTTGATTAAATATTATAAAAATAAATAAATTGCAAATTGTCATGAAACTTCCGAAAATAATAAAATATTGTAAATAATGCAGCAAATAATAAGGTAAATAATAAACAGAACAGAAAAATAAATCAAAATGCTTATATTGGAAGAGTAAATAACATTTAAATGAAAATAAATTGCATTAATCAATGGAAGAAAGTAAGATGAAAAGAATATAAAGCTTATTATAACGACTGACTAATCATATAAGGCCATAAGTTATTCCAAAATTACAAGTCGAACATAAAATAGACAATGCTTATTGAAAACAATAACACTTACGACGAACTTTTCGACTTGTGTACAAGCTGCACGTTGCAAGCTACGATCACAGCTAACATCCACGATTTCATAGTTCAAATGTGCTCAGCACCAAAACATTCGTATCTATCTCTACGGCAATTCGAAAGGTATGATAAAAGTATGAATCGTGTGCCGGTAGAGATAAAGTGCAGTTGTGACGGAACACGTCGAAAGCACGTGTATTCACCAAGCGCTATCAAAACTGTGAACCGAGACTATTTTGACAGTTGGCTTTTTCGATGAACGAACGGGGAAAAAAAGTTGTTCCATTGGCGCGCGAAATGGAAAGTTTTGAAATCATTTGGCGATAAGAATTACCCTTGGCGTAGGAAATAGATAAATTCAAGAGTTGTGATGTCATATCAGATATTACACCATATCTTACAATACAATTTTTTAATCTTAAGATAATTTTAGACCACAATAAGTCAGAAAAAATTTATCAGAAACCGGAGCTAAGTTTGAGTTTTTATTTCACAACCATTGCACATTCTTCTTTTTTTTGTTTCTGTAAGTTTAGAAAATATTTATTGGTTTAAAGAAATTATCTCTTATTCCTAGCTATTTTTTAACCGGTCACTGTTCTATGAAAAGCAAAACCCACCTCCTCAAATTAATCTTTTATAATTAATTACATCATTATCATATTTTAAAAAAAATTTCACACTCATGAACCATTGACAGTAAAAAATATATTCAAAGATCTATGTACTTTGTAAAATAAAAAAATATATTTTCGGAATAATGTTTAAATTGATTCAAATATGAAAAAAATGCAAACAAGTAAGTGGACAAATTTTTATTTCTTAAGAAATATTCAAAAAATAGATGTGAAATCCAGGACTGAATAATAAGCTTAATTTCACAAATATAATATTCAATTAATTACATTAAATATTTTTAATCAATTTAATATATTTATCTGTTATTAATTTAATACTTTTATAATTAATAAGATTTAAGTAATTAAATAAATTCTAAAAATAATTTTTAAAATTTTAAGAAATATTTCCTAATTTTTATGAAATATTTGTCATAAATTTGTTCTAGCATTCTTTTATTTTATAATTATCCTTATGTTATTTCAAATAATTTAATATATTAAAAAATATTAAAAAAGTTTAATGAATATAATTTTTATCAAGAATTTTAATATGAAACTTTGTAAAGTCATTGTTTTATGTTTTTAAATATTGTCTGTGATAAAAATTAATTCTTATGTGATATAAAAAGAATATTTGTATAAAGTATGATGGAAATTTATTAAGGTTTTTTTAACATTATAATGATTAATGTAAGTCTCTATTAATCTTAAAATTATCCGGCTTACATACATTTTTATTAATAAAACTACTGCTTTAATTGTAATTGTTGTTTGAATGTTTTTTAAAAATTTGTGATATAAAAAAGTTTATTTATAATTTCTTTATCATCATTAAAATACTATACGTAAAACGAACAGCCGAAAAAGCTTAGATAACATGTTTTATCCGCGATGCAAGAATTTTTTTTTATTTTTTAAAACATTAAATTTTAAAATCTATCAATTTTTCAAATTTTTGTTTTAAATCATACAACATAACAAATCCCGCTATTGAATTAGATAATTAACTAAATTATTTTCACAAAAGTTAACATTAAAAACTAATATCAAACTTTAATCAAAACCTTTTTTTACACAATGTACGTTATGAACACATTTATCATTATTTATTTTTAAATTGATTATATAAAAATCTTTTTATATTTGGCATACTAAACTTATTTATGTAAAACTATTGTCAACAATAAATAATTTATCAGTTTAAATTTTGCAAATGAGACATAAATTTATTGAATTGAAAAAAATAATTAGTGATTACACAGAGATTTTAAATAAAAAACTGCTGGCTCTGTAATCATTTTATTAATTAAATATAAAAAAGTATCGTAGAAAATGGCCGTAAAAAAATTTTTTTTTTTCAAAAAAAAAAAAAAAAAAAAAAAAAACCCCAAGAGACGAATATGTAAGAGAGAAGTAATGTTTTTGGCGATCTATAAAAATATCGCCAAAACTGTATATCAGTCGCCAGTCGGGTTGAACTTGAATTATCATTTCTGAGTCACGTGTATTTACATGTGCAATGAAAGGAGCGAACGTCTTGCTGTTTTTATATAGGTATGCGTTAAAAATATAGTGGTAATTATGGAGTTCTAGTAAAGTAAAAAACCTGGTAGTCTGCCTGTGTCTGTAAGATATCAGCAAAAGGAAAATAAGAAAAACTGAAAATATCAAAGAAGGATAAAAAATATAATTAAAATAAAAAACCAAGAATATTGATTCGATTAAATACATAGTCTTGCCTTCAATCATAGATTTATTGACTTAAGTAAGAAGATAATTTTTTTCCTCCTTTAAAAGAAATATAACAAATTTTATATTTATGGGAAATATTTTATTATAAGTTGTAACATTTAATTTCTATTTTGATAATCTTGTCGTTATTTAACAATCCCGTGAAAAGAATTACTTGATCATAAAAATGATTTAAAATTCATAAAAACATCTGAAAATATTTTTAAAATATGCATAGTTAGAAGGCATTGCCAATCAGTAATTGCTAAATAATTTTTTGACGTCGATTTATTTATAATTATTTTTTGTAGAAAAAAAATTTGTCTATCATAATTCAGTATTTTTTTCCTTGATGAAACAGAGAGTATTCAATGACCTAAAACATATATAAAACAAACTATATAATAAATGAGATAACCTTTTCTACAGTTTTATATATTATTAAAATTTTATTTTCGTTTTCTATCAAACCTGCTGAAATATAAAATAGACTCTAAAAATATGTATATGTATATAATATTATAGACAAATTTGTTCAATGATTTCTTTTTCGAAGCTCTTTTTTTATAAACAGAAATGTAACAATAATAAGAAACTAAAAAATAATTGAAAGTTCTCTTACCTAGGCCCTTTTCTCGGCATAATTATTAGAATTCGAAAATAAAAATAAAGATTAAAATGATTTTAATAATTAAGATGGAAAAGTATTTACATAAGTACTTGAATCCAGATTATTATACTGATAAAGGTGATTAATTAAGCGAATTCATGCTAAGTTTTAGGAAGTTTTTCTTATTGTTGCATATTATTTGGTGTATTACATACATTTTTTTCTCAATAAAAATTTGCTAGGATTAAAATAATAAGGATTTTATAAAAATAAACAATCTTTGAAATTTCACAATGAGACGTTGATTACTATTATGTATCTCATCGTAAAAACTGCAAAAACTGTTGGTGTTATTCAGAATAAATCACTTATAGAATACCCATTAATCGAATTATTTATATTTAAATAGACATTTTAGTAGTGAATGTCAAAATACTAAAAATGAAATTCACGATTCCAATCAAACTTGAAAAGCAAGACCGCGTATATATATATTAAAGAAGGATATTTAGATGGGGAAATCCCGAGTTCTATACCAACAACTGTTAATTTATACGAAATGATGTTCTGCTGCATTCGAGATCTATGTTCCTCCGTGTAGATTCTTGGGTGTTTTCCAGTTATTTTTAATATGTGAAGCTTAATTATAGTTGCTATTTTTTAAACATCTTCTGATGAGATGAGCAAGATATGGCAGATCCTCAAATGCCTAGTTAAAAATTCACTTAGCAGGGAATGCATGGGCCGTAGTGGTCTGGTTGGTTAGGAAGTCGTTCTCATTATCGGAAGGTAGTGCGTTCGAATCCAGGCTTAAGGCTCTTCCAGACATACGTGAGAACTCCCGTTGTCTTATCGCCCCATCTGGTGTTAGTTCTCAAAGCTTGTCGAGGGCAGTATCCAAAACAATATTATTGGTTGAAATTGCTTGTCAATCAATCCTTCGAAGTTAGCGAGTCTGCCAGATTTGGCGCGTTATATCGTGAAAAATTAAAGCACTAACGCCATAACAACAGCCAAAAAGAGAGTTTTAAATTTGCTCCTAACAGATGTTAAACTTCAAATTACCCTCAGGGTTAGAGATCCCCTCGAAGATCATTCGTCTTCGCTAAAGTTAGCTGGGCTACGTTAAAATTGGGTATGGCCACAATATCCTCCAAGCGAAATGATACTTCTGGGGGTTGCAGGCCAAGTATTGGTGGTCTTCTGCTTGTCCTTGCTTCAAATTCACGAAGACTCCACTCGGCTGATTTTATCTAAGGGGCAGAGCCCAACTTAGGGCTAGGTTCAGGGAAGTATGCTGGTGCAACAACACGGAATGGATAATTTATCTTTTCTTGATTTTCTGTCTCGGAAAATGTGAATACGACTCATCGTCTACGAGAAACTATAGCAAATTTACTCAAAGCACGAAATTGGCGGTTTATAGATGATTACATTTTATCGCCTTGATTTAAAAGAAATATTGATCGCACACTAGGTCAACTTAGAAGTCCGATTTTCCAGCCGTAAAAAGTCCTAATTTCTCTTCCAGCTGCTGTTGAGAAGCGGGAAACAGGTGTTGGGTTTCTGCGACGGTGAGTACATAAGGACAATTTCTGATCATCTTCCTTCACCTCAACCCACTATCTATAAAGATGTCCTTCCGGCAGACAATAGCCTGGAAAGTTAACAACCTTCAGATGTAAATTATCCCCTATATAATGACTCTGAAATGTTAATAACCTTCAGATGTAGATTATCTCCCCTATATAATGCCAAATATTGAAAATGCATTCTTTGATCTTTAGATATATCTACGAACGATTCATATTTATCGTTTCAAAACAATTGTGTTAATATTCCTAAAGAAAATGATTTATTGTCCAACATGAGTTTTAGATGAATAGAGAAAACAAGTATTTTATTGCTTTAAAAAAACACACACAAATCGTTATAACGTATGATTAAAAGTGTTTACTATAATTTTATATATCATTTCACTTCATATTCTACTTATAATAAGTGACTGAATTTGATTCACTGGTTGGAAAATAAGCACAAGAATAATAGAAATCTAGACATAGTCTTCCTCGCACAGATATTGAAAAAACACAAAGCCTATTTCAGAAAATATTATATTCACATTTGATAAATACGATTTATTTATCATCTTAAAAAGTTTATTTTAATTAAATAAAACATAATAATGTTTTATTAATTTAATTTAAATGTTTAATTTAAACTGCTTTCAGTTCCGTCTGTAAAATTGAATTACTTAATTTATTTAATTGATGAAAATTATCTTGGTTTATAAATATTTTCGAAAATTTTTCATATCACATTTAATTTGTAAATAAAAATTATATTTATTTAAAATTGATTAAAAAATATTAATAAATTAAAATAATTAATAAAAATGTTCAATAGTATTAAATAAATAGATTGTTTTTAAAAATAATAAAAGTAAAATATACGCCTAAATTTGTTATTATTTTTAAAAACAAAATTTCTGAATTCATTATGAAATCTTAAAATAGTGTGTATCAACTACTTAATATACAAATTTGTTTCTTTTTCATTTATATATATATATATATATATATATATATATATATATATATATATATATATATATATATATATATATATATATATATATATATATATATATATATATATATATATATATATGTATGTATGTATGTATGTATATATATATAAATATAAATGCAAAGTTAGATACATAACCAAAAGCACAGACTATGTCATGGGCCATTGCAGAAAAACCATAATTGTGCCAATGTGGTCAACACCCCCTGACGAAGCTGGCCATATTGGTACTTTATTCCATTTATATCTATCTATCTTTCTTTAAAATTTCTTTCAAGTATTTTCAATGTAATTCTTTTCAATGTATTATTTTCCATTTAATATTTTCAATATATTGTTTTCCATTTAATATTTTCAATATATTGTTTTCCATTTAATATTCTACACTTGGCATTTAATATTTTCAATGTACTATTCTCCATTTGGCATTTTTCATTGTATTTTGTTTCATTATATTCATTGCATTTTATAAATAAATATACTATTAACTATATATATATATATATATATATATATATATATATATATATATATATATATATATATATATATATATATATATATATATATATATTAGGGCCAAGAGATTTATTTTTATATAATTTTTTAATTTTACATTAAAATTATTTTTAAAAATTATCATTTTGAATGTTGAATATCAAAACCTTTCTTTAAGAAGTATTGTTCAGAAATATCTTGTTTTATAGTAGCTGTGATGCGAAAAGTTTATGTACTAGAAATACTGCATCTTAAACATTGAAGAATATTCCAGATTTGAGAGCTGACATCAAATCCCCATTTTTCCTTATTTCGAATCTTAAAAGAATTTCAAACTTTTATTTCTTAGCAAGCAGAAGAAAAAATTTACTTAAAATATTTCATTGCATACAAATTTGAAGAAAGGGAGACTTTCACAAGTAGTTTTGAATAATTATGTTAATAACAAAGTATTTTACTTATGTAACAGATAGAAACATAAGGTTTATCTTTAGAGAGAAATAATCTATTTGACTCTGTATAGTAAGTAATTTATCTAATTAAGGAATTTCTATTCAGTTATTATGCATGTATATCTGAGCTCCAGTGGCTCAGTAGCTTCACGCCGCTTCCCGTTAAGCTCAGCAAAGTGAAGCATCATTTGCCGCGGGCAGTGGTTGGGAGGGTGACCACGATGTACTCTCCTTCACTGGGTTGCTGGAACTCCGTGGGTTGGGGACGTGTCCACGTTAATCTGTGACGTCCAAAGTCCTTCCGCTGGTGTCGCGTGGATGTGGAGAGGAGGGTGCCAGCTCAGGTGTGGCCTCGTCACCTGACAGTGGTTCAAAATGACGAGGCACCTTAAAAAAGAGCAAAGACGTACTTTCACCTTCGTGGTGCTCTGATCCAAACGAAAGACCCTCTCTATTGACTTAATTCTCACTGCCAAAGGCATAGCGAGCTTGGCTTGTCCAAGTGTCATAAGCAACAACAACATGTATATCTTCCTAAAATGTAAGGAAGTGGTATTAAAAATTCAATTAAATAACACATTAAAATTATATAGATATATGTCTCTACATGTATATTGTATTTATTAAATTTAAGTACAGTAGATCTTTAATTATCCGAATCAACTGGTAGAAAAAACCTCAATTTGAATAATCAAAAATTCGGTAAGTTGTATTTTTTCGAAAAAAGAGACTATTTTAATCATTGTATGTTGAAAATGGGAGAAAATACTACCTATTTTGAAAGAAAATAACTTTTAATCAATTAAATGAAAACGTCATAATTTTTACATGTTAAGACCCTTAAAAGTGCTATACATTAATATAGCATGTATGTACAGTGCTGTAAATGAAAGTCATTGCGTGATAAACATCTCGGTCACATTGCCTTAATAAATTTTCGGACAGTCAAATCGCACATCTGCTGGACAGTGAGAATTTGCATATGGTCACACACAAGGACTAATGCACTATTCACTTCAAAGTTCCTTAAAATTCGGCAAATGCTTCACTATTTGATGGTCCCGTGTCTGCATAAACTTGAACATAAGGTCATCTTCTTATAATCAACACTTTAAATAAATTTACCATCATTCGCAATTCGAAATCTAAGGCCTGACTCATAATCCATTCTCCTATATTTTAAGCTTTAACTTATGAACATCCAGGAATTTTCTAAAGAATGTTTTTGAAATCCTCGAAAGTGAAACGTCTTTCTCTTCTCCTTTCTTTTCCCTTTCCTTTTCTTGACTTTTTTCTCATCTTCCTTCTCTTTGTTTGATCTAATTTACTTTTACGAGATTCTAAAAGCAATTGGGATAAATGAAGTTACGATAATTGGAGTTCTACTGAAATTTATTATAAGAAATTGGGCAGAAATTTATTAAAAAATTCGACTTATAATTAAATTTTTAATTTTTTCATTGATGTGGAAAACTAAAGATATACACATTATTTCCTAAGAATAAGAATTCCTATAATAAAATTAATTGAAATTTTCGTTGATTGAATTCCAGAGAAATATTATTCACTGAACGATTTCTAAAAATTTATTAAATCATTTTTAACAAATGAAATGGTTTCCATAGCAAAGGTATTCCAGTGTAGATTATTAATTCTTAATTAGTTCCACAGTATTTTTAACTCACACTTAAAGCCAAAAATATCTTCAAGTAGAGAAAAATCCTATTTACGAAACAATCTTACACGATTCTTTTATATCATAGGTTCCCAAAGTAGTCCAGGTGGACCCCCAGGGGTCCATAGGAGATCACACGGGGGTCCACGTAGACGTCAAAAGAAAACTGGGGTTTACAAGTTGTAAGTGGGGGTCCACGAAATATTTTCTGGTTTTCATAATAAAGGACAAAATTTTGGCTTGGATTTACCAATCAACGTAGACAGGTAGGATCATTCACTAGGTAGGTACTCAAAAATATTCGAGATTCAGTTCAAACACAGAATTGCATAGAACAATAGATAATAGTACAAGTATTATCTTAATAAATTGTACACAAAAAAGAAAGTGTGCTACTTTTTTTTCATCTTAACACCCCCAACTTAGGGTGATATTTTTTAGCAGTTTTTGGGAATACAGTAGAAATGTAGCAGTAGGGGGTCTACCGAAAATAGTAAAACTTTGAAAGTGATCCACGAGAAAAAAAAGTTTGGGAACCCATGTTTCATATCAATTCTTGCCCCAGAATTGATAAAAAAAATCACGCATGACCAGTGAATTGTGTATTTTCACATCTTTAGTCGAATTTTGTAACATATTGTTCGCAACATTTTAAATATACTGACAGTTTTACGATATCCAGATTTTAACTACCGGCTGAATTGTTTTCAACACTCTCCGCTGTTTTTGTTTCATTTTCTTCAAGGAATCATGGCTGTCTGCTTCTGACAGTTTACATCTTATTTTACGCGCTGAAAAAAATTTTACGTTTAATCTTTATATTTAGACATCGAAAACGTGAGGGAGGTAAAATAACTTCATGACTCTATTTCTTATAATAAATATTTTACCATTTAGTTGAATTCCTTTTTCCACAGTATAGAAAAAGTTATAAAAAAACATACTGAAGTTAGGATATTTTTAAGCAAATTCATACAAACTTATATCGAAATACTGCGATATTTTAGCATGATTTTTATGAAATGAGCATTATAGGATCGTGCACTATATTAATTTTTAATCAAAATTATTCTTTTGCTAAATTACCATATCTTTTCCATTTTTCTGCTAAACTTTTAGTAAAAATGACAGCAATTAAAAATTTCATTCGTGAAATTTGTTCCTTATGAATTAATTTAAAATATAAAATATTCATAAATTTTATTACATTTTAGATAAATTTTAACTATATTATGCTTTGCATTTTATGGTTCACATTTTGTAAAAGAAAAGAGAAAATATAAACATTTAACACTCCTTAAAATAAAATACAGTGAATATAAAAATATTGCGATGGTAAATAAAATTATATTTCAATAAAAATTTAATGGTAGAAAATAAATGTGTTCTGAATTTTATTTATAAAGACAGATGAAGTATTAATTTTTATATTCCTTTATTCTTATTTATTACAAAACTATTTTGTATTATATTATTACTATCATGAAATCTTTCCAAACTTGTTTTTCTACTAATATAATACAAAACAGTTTATTTATTTCATGCTAAAACGTATGTTATAATAAATATGAAGATTTTAATATACTTTATGCAAAAAAGTATTTAAATTAGAAACTTTTGTTTAATTGTAATTGCATTATTTAACCTACATTAACTGCATCTATATAGTCATTAAGTTTGAAATTAGAATGTTAAATTGAAGTTCATAATTTCGCTCATATCAAAAATGAGCGATCGTCGTATTTTTCAGCCTTTCTTTCAATCTATTAAAACAAGAATTGCAACGAAATGGAGATAAGTTTTAATCTTTTCGATTAGTACACAGAGCGCTACGCATTACACTATTTTAGCTATGCATTGCGGAAAAATAGTTTTTCGATGAATCAGATACGTAATAAATGTATTTTTTAATCTTGATATTGTCGCTTCCTTTTATAAGCGAAAGTTTGAAATATTTGATTATGATAAAAGCTACAGTGTTTCTCTCGTGATAATGATAATATTAAATTTCCTCATGTTTCAAAAGGAGACGTTTCCTTGAAACTTGATATTATTCTACATCTAAAAATGATAAATATACATTTTTATAGATATAATACCACATTATTTATTATGTTTTCAACTTCAATCATATTTTTTCAAGAAAATGAAATTTTTTTGATAAAACTTGTTTGTTATTAAGAGAAATTGCTTTGTAATTTTCATTATTTGGTAGGAAATTGATGAATTATCTAAGTTGATAAGCTTACAGGTTTTTTTGTCATGATTTTGCAAAAATATATTTAAAAAACAATTGTATAGAACCTTGATAATAAAAAAATATTCCGCCGGCAAAAATACACATAACTTGATGGAAAAAATATTTGATAATATATCATCGTTTTATTGCAAGACCAATATTATTAATTTAGTATATAACATAAAAAAATTTTTATTTTGTTAACGAAATAAATTTAAATAAATATTTTATTCGAACAGACTTTCACATATATTTCTTCGCATGTACATACAAGTGTGTGTTTGTGTACAAGATTGATCCAAAATAATGGAAAACCCATACAAAAAGAAGTGCTTTGCATCTAAGTAGGAGTGAAAGCATTTGTAACTGTTAAAGTTACTAGTATCCTTCCAGAAATGGAGAATAGATATCTTTTTATGGCTGTAAGTGGAATCTTGTACCATTCTTCATATGCAGAATTTTTTAGAAGATGATAACTAGTCAATTTTTCTTCCTAAACTAACCACAGGAGTTTCATGGTTGAACAGGCCACAGAAATGTGCCTTATGTTCTCGAAATATTGTCTGTATAGTTCGAATACGGTAAGTTAGGCATTCATCAAATGCAATCTCAACGTGTTGACTGAATTCGGTTGACCAAAAGTGCGACACAACCAATGCTAGTGACCTATTCAAGTAAAGTTACAAGTTACAGCTACTCCAAACTACAAAATAAGTCTCCATATTTTTACGGGACTACCCTCACTTTAAGATGAGACATTCTAGGGCCTAGACAAGACTAGCCTTGCTAGACCAGTTTACAATCTAGACTCTAGGTTGTAGGCTTCTGCCGGAGATCACCACACGTAAACTAGTGAAGTGATCGGTTATAGGAAATCATTGAGTTAATTAGAAAAAGACATATGTCCAGATTTTATGATCCTTGTACCTCTGTAATTTACATTTCTGATTTACATCTCTCAAAAGGGGATTTGATATCGCAGTTCTACCCAAAATATTTTGTTTATGCATTTAACTTCGAACTCTATGGGTCGGTATTATGTTCTGTAGACGATTCAGCTCAACACCTTTGTCTTCTTTCTGGTGGTCACAATCTTCTTTAATGTCCACAAATGGGTTTGATGTTCTTTCCACAATTCTGTATCGTAGATGTTTTGCAATAACCATATGATGGCATTACCTATGATACGATGCCTGTTGATACCTTTTACAGTTGTACCACTGTGGCTCCCTCTATGTGCTATTTTTAACTTCGACACACACAGGTTTCTCCTTTTAAAAATTAATTACCGAAATGAAATTAAGCAAGCAAAAATGTACATATGCTCATAAACAATCTTGAGACTGTTAGAACAATAATATGTTTTATTTAGTTTTATTTTAATTTTAGTCTTATTTTATCACATGGGGAAGTTATAGATTTCAATAAGACTTTACTATTCTTTTGGGCAACTCTTGAATATATATATATATATATATATATATATATATATATATATATATATATATATATATATATATATAGGGTTAGCAAGAAATAAGTTTCCCACTTCAGAGGGCTGTAGAATACGTTCTACTCGTCCAAATGAGATAAAATTTGAACTACAGATAATTCAAATGATGCGCTTGACATTTATTAAAAAATAGTACAAAATTTCACCGATAGATGGCGCTGTAATACACATAAAAACATTTGATATGATTTATAAATGTTAAAAAATAATAATGAAAAAGTAGCGTGACAACTCTTCAATATGTCCTTCTTCATTTGGCATTCATTTCGAAGGGCAATGTCTACCGTAAAAGGCCAGCATATGTACCAGATCTGAAGGACAGCATTAGGCGCCATATCCTTGACATTCCGACAGTCTCACACCGGTCTGCTGTCGAAAATATGGTTCTGCGATTAGAGCACATTGTTGAAAATGAAGAAAGGCATATTGAAGAGTTGTAACGCTACTTTTTCATTATTATTTTTTAACATTTATAAAGCATATCAAATGTTTTTATGTGTATTACAGCGCCATCTATCTGTGAAATTTTGTACTATTTTTTAATAAATGTCAAGCGCATCATTTGAATTATCTGTAGTTCAAATTTTATCTCATTTGGACAAATAGAACGTATTCTACAGCCCTCTGAAGTGGGAAATTTATTTCTTGCTAACCCTGTATATATATATATATATATATATATATATATATATATATATATATATATATATGTTGGCTAAGCGTCTCAGTTTTCCCGGTGTCTCTCGGCCGGTTTACTTCACGTCCCGGTAAAAATGAATCTTGATTTTATAAATGAACAAACAAACGGAAAAATAATTAACTATGAAGGATTGCTTAGAATAATGTCGCTTATTTATATACTGTATAAAAAGTAAAAAACCATAGAAAGGTTATAGTTGGCTAATAAGTAATATGGCCATCGTATCATATTGTTTCGCCATGAGCGAAATTGTGTTTGCTTAAAATTAAGAACAGTGGAAACATGAAAAGACTGAAAAAGTGAGTATTTCAAACGAAGAAAAAATGGCTTCGGCTGTTTCGTCAGTTCAAGGACAACCATATTACAGTTCTCAATCTCATCAAGGTTGTTGAGTGCGCCCTCTGCTTACCTGGAGCATCAACAACAGTAGAGAGTATTTTTTGGTATGAAAAACTCATGGACTGATGCTAAAGATTTGATGAAGGAATCCATGGTTAAGGAATCTCTTTGCGAAGAATTTTACAAGATTAAAATCAAAGAAGATTTTCTAAAAAAGGCCCTGTCCAATGATAGGTAATAGATGTAAATATTGCTCATTTTTATTCCCTAATTCAAAGTGTTTCTACTTGAGCCATAAATAATAACGCGTCGGAAATAAAATATTTGAATTTATATATTTTTTCTTAATATTACCTCTGGTTTAGGTTCTTAATTAGTAACTAATAATTTATAGCACATAAACTACAATCTAAAACAATCTGAAAACTCCCCAAGCGTAAGTACCCTTAAATGCCCGCTTAAGGTGGGGAGGGTCAGTATTCCGGTGTCTCGGTTGAACATTTCAGAAATCTTTCAAGCCTATATATATATGTGTGTGTGTGTGTGTGTATAACGCGCATTGCATTCTATGTGAGATAAATTTGCGAATTTATTCACAATCTAATAAATTTTATATATTTTCTGATATTATCTGTTTGTGATTTTTTCTCTTTTAGTTCTTTTGTGATAGTGAGTGTTAATCATATTTTATATCAAAAATTTATCATTTCAAAATAATAAGAATGTGCTTTTGAATGATAAAATAACTTCCTGTAATCTCACTCTTTGTTATACCCGTGTATAATACATTTACATTATCAATATTATAATAGTTTAATTTAATAATAAATACAATAATAAATAATAATAATAATAACAATAAATAATAATAATAAATAAATTAAAGTATTATAATATTATGCATATTCTATCTGAGAGAGAGATAGTGCTATGTATATATATATATATATATATATATATATATATATATATATATATATATATATATATATATATATATATATATATATATATATATATTATAATATATATTATATCAAACCGTTCTCTGTTCAGTAAAATTATAAATTATTAACTGAAGAATAAGATAAATTATTTGGTATGTTTCAAAATCAAAACCTTTGTTACAATACATTTATAACTCTTTTGATTTAAAAATAGATGCGCGTATGTGTATTAACGTATATATATCCTTTTATAATTCTTTTCAGATTTACCATGATTACTTTCGTCAGTTTGCTTAATATTTCAAAGCGAAAAAAAATATTTTTGTAAAATTTCTATTTTAGCAAATTTAACTAAATTTCAAGACCTATTAAGACGAGTAACTTTTTTTCTTGCTTGTTAATTCTCTAAAATTGCTGATCCACCTTTCATCAATTTTTTACTTTTCTTCTAAATATTCAACATCTTTGCAGATATTCAGACAAGAAATCAAGTGAAATCATTTTACAGTGAAAAATATCTGAGTGGGCTTTAAGATTAATAGCAGTAAACAATGCAATCGATTTGCATCTAATAAAGCAAAATTTTACTTTTTTCCTCTAGTAGTGCCAACGCCAGGATTGTTCTCTGAATATTTTTTGCTAAAATATCTGAAAACAAAAATTTTGAAAAAAATCGAGGACAGATTTGGTTATAAATTACACGTTCGGTAATGTCTCCATTTTCTCATTAAGAATGCAAGCAAGAATAACATGCAAGAATTTTTTTATAATCTACAATTTAAATTGAGACTTTGGTTTCCTTCCAAATTTAAAATTGTTAATAAGTACATATCATAAATTTTTTAATTAAAAATTATCATTACAGTTAAAAAAATTATTCCCACCGATTTCTGACAAATCGCATTGCAGTCGCATGCTTCTTAAGAAAGTTATTAAGGAGGAATGGATCTCTCGATCGTAAAAATATCAATTCTTCTAAAGGTAGAATATATCATTACTACCATTAAAAAGACTTTAACGGAATGATATTTATTGGCCTCCAAATAAAGGAATAATTCCTTATATTGAAAAAAACTACGAGAATTGCCTGTATAAAGCTTATTTGGTGATATATAGCTTGACATTCTATTTAATTAATATCATACATACTAAATTATTCAAATAATTATTTAAATAAAATATAAAATACATATTTTGATTATTATTAACATTATTATTGAATTTTTCAAGCAATATTTATGAATTTTTTCTTAAATTTGTGAAATATTAGTTGATTTTCTGTAGTATTCAACTTTTGCAATGTAGCTTATAGATTTATAAATATATTAACATCAAATCAACAAAAAAAATTTTTTTTCTTAGCAAATAATACATTTCGTTCAAAAATATATATATTAAAATGTATAAAAAATATGTGTATGAAATATATAATTTTTCTTACAGATAGGAATACTTCTTTGTAAAAATCAAGATTTATTCAAAATAAAGGATTTTGAAGAATTCGAGAAACACATTTTTAAGGAATAGAAAACATAAGAAATAAGCGTTACGATTAAATAAGTTATTTCAAATTTATTTTATCATTTACGTTTTATCAGAGGAAATAATCCGAATCATTAAAAAAATTAAGATAATAACGTTTGAGCTTTTCAAGCTCAAACGTTATAATCAAACGTTATATCAAATCTTAATTTTTAATTAAATAAAATTTCTGAGCATTCTATGAAAGCCTTAGAAAATGCTCACAAATTAGCCACCAAATTAGCAGGTGGTGGATAGCCGAAAGTCCTGCAGGAATGACAGGATAGCCTTGAATATTGAATAAGAGGCCGCGAACCAGCTCCCGCAAACCCTGGTGTTATGCGTTCCGTGCCTAGGGCTAATTGGCACCGCGGTATTGGTGTCTTAACGGAGCCTCTAGTTGCCTGGCGAACTTCTAGAGTAAATTGCCTTGCCCAGTAACTCAGGCAATGCTGGGTGGACTGTCATATTACCTGAGCTTATTTACTGTTATTATATGGCTGAAAAGACATTGAAAGTAACAAACATTTCTGCTTTTGCAGGAGAAACTTCTGAAGCAGACCTTTCTGAAAAAGACAAGGGAACTCAGAGACAATCTAATGAAGGGGTAGCAATGAAACCTTCACAGGAGGTAGAAATGACCTCCAAACCATCTTCTTCTGGTGAGAGTCAGGAAGCTATCTCTAGCATGACTGACTCTCTGACCAGAATCAAGCTTAAAAAGAGAATATCTGGTGCACAGAAAAAGAGGCTGGTGAAGGAGCGCAAAATCGCTGAGGGGACTTGGGTTGAAAAACCCAAGGCAACCAAAGGCGAGAAGCGTCCTGCCAATCGGATGAACCAGGGCAAGGTCGGAAAGGCTGCCAAGAGAGAAGGACCTGAGGGATTTACTTACAGGGCGGCTCTCACGGCGATCAAGATGGCCGTGCTCTTAGAAGGTCATCCGGAAAAACGGTTAACAGAGAAACAGGCCTATGACCTGGAACTCTTGTTAACCAGGAAAATAGGAAGGAATGAGGAGGGCTTTGCCCCAACCTTCCTATCCTGTAAACTTGAAAACGGGGCTCTTATCATCAATTGTGCAGATCTGGAGAGCTCAAAGTGGCTGGAACAAAATGTCAATGATATAAGCCCTTGGCAAGAACATAAACTCTTGGTGGGTGAGGCAAGGAAACTTGTCAGAACCACCAAGATAATTGCAAAACTGCCAAAAATCTGTAATGAACTGGAACCTAAAGAGCTCCTGAGAAAAATCGAGGCTCAGAACGGTGGGGTCACTCCATTGGAGTGGAACGTTCTTAACATTAAGAACGACCCATCTGGGCGGACCATCGTTCTTAGTGTGCCTGAATTAGATGCTGCCACACTTCGTGTAAGGGGATATAGGTTTCATATTGGACTTCACCATGTGCAGGCTAAAGTACTTGATAAACCTGCTCCTGCTGATGGGGGTGAAGGTAGTTCAAGCCAACCTACACCACAGTAGAAGTGGTACTACTAACCTCAGTAAGAAGTTTCTTGCTGGGGATATACACCTGGCCCTGATTCAAGAACCCTGGTTGGTTAGGGGAAGAATCAGTGGTCTCAAAGGAACTAAAGGTAAGCTTATCTATTGTACTAATGGTAACGCTAGAACTTGTATACTCTTACATAAAAACATTGAGGTTCTTCCCCTCTCTGAATTTATTCTTAGGGACCTGACAGCTGTGAAAGTCAGACTCAACATAGAGGGTAGGGACAGGGAAATTGTTTTTGGCTCTGGATACCTGCCCTATGAAGAGAAGGCTCCACCTGACCATTCTCTGCACAAGCTCATGAACTTTTGCAGTAATAACAACTTACAGGTAGTCCTAGGACTAGACTGTAATGCTCATCATGTTGTCTGGGGAAGTACGGACACAAATAAAAGAGGTGAGTACCTTTTGGAATTTATTCTAAACTATGGGTTAGATATTCTAAATGTGGGCAACAAACCAACTTTTATTACTTCCAATCGATCTGAAGTAATTGACATTACTATAGCGACAACGCTGATTAGTAAAAATATCAAATACTGGAAAGTAGATGACAGACCTTCTGGTTCAGATCATCAAAACATCCATTTTGAAATTCACTCTAATGTGTGTCTGGATCGCATATTCAGAGACCCAGTTAGGACGGACTGGAAGAAATTCCAAGAAGAACTGACTGGGTTGATTGAACTCGGTAACAGACCTATTAGAGACAACTACGATCTAGAAGTTACAGCAGATCTCCTACAGAGAAGTATTCTAGATTCTTATCATAACAATTGCCCCATTCGCACTAGAAGAGCTAAACTCCAATGCCCTTGGTGGAATGACTCTCTAGCTGCCGAAAGAGCAAATGTTAGAAAACTTTTTAACAAAGCTAAGAAAAATGGTGAATGGGAGAACTATAAAAGGGCCCTCACTATTTATAACAAACTTGTTAGAAAAAGCAAAATTAACTCCTGGAGAAAGTTCTGTGACGAGATAGATTCTATTTCTGAAGGAGCTAGACTCCAGAAACTCCTTAAAAGGGATGAACCTATTTTGGTTGGTACCCTAAAAGACGAGGAGGGTAATTTTGCTGCTTCCGGAAAAGGGGTTATGGAAATTATGACCAGGACTCACTTCCCGGGAGCTAGAGATATTTATAGCAACGAAGGGGAACATTGCATTGGCTCTTTGCAAAGAGTCAATAGCAATCAATGGACCATCGCTAAAAATATCATAAACTACAACATTGTTAAATGGGCAATTTTTGCCTTTAAACCTCTAAAATGCCCTGGGCCTGATGGAGTTATGCCCATCATGATCCAGAAGGCAGAGAAGGTTGTCATACCAATGCTAACTAGAATTTATAGAACTAGTTTGGCCCTGGGATATATACCAAAGACATGGCAAAAGACTAGGATTGTCTTCATTCCAAAACCTGGCAAGGACACTTATGACCAGGCCAAGTCATACAGACCAATCAGTCTTTCTTCATTCTTTCTTAAAATTATGGAGAAAATCATTGATCGGCATATTAGAGATTACTTGGGTAGAAATAGTCCCTTGCATGCTCTTCAATTTGCCTATCAACCCGGCAAATCTACAGAGACTGCTCTACATCAGCTAGTTTCCAAGATTGAAGCCACTCTGGATCAAAAGGATATTGCCTTGGCAACTTTCCTCGACATCCAGGGTGCTTTTGATAATACTTCCCATCCATCCATCCTCAATGCACTTAGAGGGGCAGGGATTAATCAGACCCTGTGTACTTGGATTGAGGCCTTAATTTCGGATAGATATATACAAATGAACATCTTCGGTGAATCATTTGAAAAAAAGACTACTAGAGGTTGTCCTCAAGGAGGTGTTCTGTCACCATTACTTTGGAACCTAGTTGTAAATAGCCTTATAAAACATCTAAATGATAAGGGCTATTATACGCAGGGATATGCTGATGACATTGTCATCCTTATCCTTGGTAAAGATTTTGACATAACTTGTCATCTCATGCAGGATGCTCTAAGTTATGTAGGTCAATGGTGCATGGATAGGGACCTGATGGTTAATCCTCAGAAAACCTACCTTGTACCTTTTACACGCAAAAAGAAACGGAAAGGTTTTTTCATACCAAGACTTTTTGATGTTGAAATCAATGTGGCTTCAGAGGTGAAGTATCTGGGCATCTATTTAGACCAGAAACTCACCTGGAATAAGCACATTGATGATAGGATCAACCGAGCAAAGAAAAGCATTATGATTTGCAGGCGAATGCTTGGTAAGAACTGGGGTTTACATCCAAAACTGATGCTATGGATGTACACAGCTTTTGTCAGGCCCATTTTCACATATGCCTGTGTGATCTGGTGGCATAAGGTGGAACAGAAGACTGTGATTGACAGATTGAGGAGTCTACAAAGACTAGCCTGTCTCTGCATCACAGGAGCAATCTCCACCACGCCAACCAGAGCATTGGAGGTTGTGTTGGATCTGACTCCCTTGGACATCTTCATATGCAGCGTTGCAAGATTGAATGCATACAGAATGAAGCTGCAAAACCACTGGTATGACCAGCCTGTTGCCAAAGGGCACAAGGGCATCACCAGGAAATTTCAAGACCCTACTTTTCTGATGCCATCTGACATCATGGAAAAAACATACATGTTTGACAAGACATTTGATGTAGTTTTTCCAACTAGAGAGGAATGGGATAACAACATGTTTGAAACTAAAACAGGAGATCTAATCTGGTACACAGATGGATCACTGAAGAACAGCCTCTCAGGTCTGGGAGTTTGTGGCGTGTCACCAAGAATCAGCTTGTCTGTAAGCCTTGGGCGATACGCTTCGGTCTTCCAGGCAGAAGTTTTGGCCATTATCCACTGTCTGCAACTGAATATGAAGAAGGGCTACTACGATAAGCGGATTCTCATTTTCAGTGACAGTCAAGCCGCTTTAAAAGCGCTTAATTCCTTCGAAATCAAATCTAAAATGATTCTGGAGTGTAGAAACCTTCTTACAGAACTGGCAACTAGAAACAGGGTGATCCTTGTATGGGTGCCAGGGCATAAAGGTATCGAAGGCAATGAAAGGGCTGATGAGCTTGCTAAACAAGGATCGTCTTTTGTTCCCATTGGTCCAGAATCTTTTTGTGGGATCAATTTGAAGACCGCAAAAACCAATGTTTGCAGATGGGAAAAACGGAAGATTTATGAAGCTTGGCTCAAATCTCCTGGTCAAACCCACGCTAAAGGTATGATCTGTAGGTCATCAGCGAGGATTTCCTATGAAATTCTTAGATGCTCTAGGCAGAAGATACGTTTAATCGTAGGCTTCATAACTGGGCACTACTATTTCAGAAAACATCTCCATAAAATGGGACTGTTTCAGCAAGATCCTATCTGCAGGAAATGTCATATGCTAGAGGAAACGGCCAAGCATATCATTTATGAATGCGAGGCCCTTTCCCTCCCTAGATTAACCTCTTTAGGCATCATCCATACTAGAGAGTTACACCTAGATTCCATTAAAGGGTTATCAGACTTTATTAATAAAGTGGGTGATCCGAGCAAATGGAACTAAGAAACATTGGGTTTGGAGTTAACAGTACAAAATGCTGATAAAAGCAGAGGTGCTCAATGACATACAAACCCAACTCGAAGAAGAAGAAGATGCTCACAAATTTAATGTATAAAATATTTGTATTTTTGTAATGTACAACTTACCTCAAGCTCGTTAAAATACTTATGTTAAACTATGACGAGATAACATAAGTATTTCGTTATTTAACATAAGTATTTCGTTAAAATTCTTATGTTAAACTATGACGAGATCGTCAGTAGTCTGATGTAGCTGCTAATGAATGGGCTGCTAATTATCTTTTTTTTTACATTTTAAGCAATTTCCAAAATTAAAAGGCGATACTAGAAACTGAGTTTTAAATCTTATAAAAAACTTGTCAATATCGAACAATAATGCAATATAAATAAGCTTTGAAGATGCTTTACAAAGAAACGAAATAGATTTTTTCTATCTGGTTCTGTGGTTGTTTAGCAGAAATAATGTCTATATTATTCATGATTAATTCACACAGTTGATACTTTATATTAATAATTTATCTGTTCAATTTCTACGTACACAAACAACTAGTCAATTTTCAAAGATAATTTAATCTTTTTGTCAGTACATGTGGATTTTTCCATAAATCTTGTAAAAAAATTTTTTTGAATTCATTATTACAGGTAACCCTCCTATAACACGGTTTCGCTATAACACGATTCGTAAATTGCGGGAAAATTCCTACAACACATCATCCTATAACACGGTTTTGTTCCAATGTTAGAGCTTGTTATCGGTCGGCGGCATCCCTGGATGCAAATCAAATAGATTTTGAGGACGCTAGGCTCTGATGAAGATTGTGCAGTTAAGAATTTAACATTAAAAGAATTACAAGAAGGCCTATGCTTAGCGGAAAATCTCGAGTCATTTTTCTTGAAAACAGACCCTTCCACGGAAAGAAGTCGAAAATTCAAAAGGGAGCTGCAAAACTGTTTAACTCCATACCGCGAAATTTATAATGACCTAGTAAGAACTAGTCAGCAAAGTTCGATTACAGATTTTTTTAAGAGGGGAAAACATACAAAAACTTTAAATAGAGAAAAAAGTTCTGAAAGTGAAGGCGATATCGTTCCACCCAAAAAACATTCTCGGTTGATTGTACTGAACAGTGACGACGAATAAATTCATTAAATTAGGGTTGCGTTAGATTAAAATATTTTTTTCTTACTTTGTGTTGGATATACATTTATTATTTAATAAAAATTAAGTTGTTTATGTCGAATTAAAAAAATATTTGTTTTTAATAAGTTTTTGGAACGTAACCCCCGTTTTGTACTAGTTCTGGTCTCATACAACACGATTTCACACAACACGGCATTTTCTAGGAACCTAACTACCGTGTTATAGGAGGGTTACCTGTAATTTCTTGCAAAGTGAAACCATAGCAATGCGATCTATGATTACAGAGTACTAAACGGAAAATCTCAAATCAAAATTTAATAGTTTTACTGCATTTTGTGCATCATTTAAATATTTTTGTGACATTTAATAATATTTTGTATTGTAATATGTAAGACGGAACAATACGGAAAAAATCAACATTTTCAAGAGCAGTTGAGAAAATTCATATATTTCATTAATAAGCACATAGCATAATTTATGAAAAAACATAATCGAGGAATGCCAAGAAAATAAAAACACAAAAATAGGAAGTGGCGAAAAGCATTTGTTAAGTTAAAAGGCGTAAAAGAAAAATTAACTATCGTTTTAAAAATAAAATGATTTAGCACTATATACCAGTTCCCTGTGTATTTTTATTTATTTTTTATTTCGACAAATGATGAATTTGTCTGCATTACTGCATTGTTTTAAAATTAATTCCCTTTATGATAAATATATCAAAGATCAAAGAAACTTATAATTTAGTCCTTTCTCTCTCTATCTAATATATAAAATTCTCGTGTCACAGTTTTCGTTGCCATACTCCTCCGAAACGGCTTGACCGATTTTGATGAAATTTTTTGTGCTTATCCGGTATCTATGAGAATCGGCCAACATCTATTTTTCATACCCCTAAATGTTAGGGGTAGTACAACCCTAAATTTTTTTTTATTTTTTTTGGTTAGTTCTGTAAGTTCCTAATAGATGGCGGTTTAGCATTTAAGTTGCACAGGTATTCGGCAGATGGCGACGTGTTTATTTTTCTAGATTATACCATCTTCGAGAAAATTATCGTGCGCGCGCAAGCGCGTGGTTAAATATAGAATTTACATATATTTTCATGATGTATAATGATACTATAACAATTTTTCGTGAATCATTTTCATAATTATACTTTGTATTGTGTTATTATTGTGCAGTATTCAGTTTGAATATTTTTAATATTATAAATAGTAAAATAAAATTTTATTTATTACTGTTTTTCTCTACTAATTTTCATACCACCTCGAAAATGTGTAAGTATTTCTTGATAGCCTTTTATTATTTTTTATTTTTATTTTATAATTTGATAATTATTAATTTATTCAGTAGAACATTTTGATCTAATTTATTTATTCAAATGATAAATTCTTTTAATTTTTTTTATTTCAGTATAATGCCGCGGAAATAATTTTTAGTTTTAATATAATTTAAAATTAAAATAATAATAGTTCGATGTCAATGTTATCTACCTCATTTATAACAATTTATTTTTAGATGTCTTTAATTTATATAGTATATTTTATAAGTAAGTCACTGATTACAAACTATAATTTAATATAAGATGAATAAAATGTAAATTCAGAAAGTATATGTTGATTTGTGCTTAATTTCAAAATTTCGATACTTTACCTATTACTATTAAATTTTGGTGAAACGTTTTATTTTTAATCTCCTATGAATGAACCTATTCTAAATTTTTTTAGAAAATATTAATTTGATTGAACCCAAGAATTAGTAAAAAATTGATTCAATGTATTTTAAAAACTCAGCCACTGCAACGCGTGGCTGGGTCAGCTTGTTATAAATAAACTAATTACTAACAAAAAACATTTTCTCTTTTTAAATTATCCAAACATCTTCAGCCCCATAATTATGAGCTTTCTATGGAAAAAAAATTTAAAATGGTGTTACATTGAGTATTTTATGGAAATGATTATCTCTCTCTCTCTCTTTCTTGCATACATATTAGAAACGCCATTATGTTTGCTACTATTACAATTTTATTAATAACATGCAATGCAAAACTTCAACGAATCATAGAACAAACATTCCTCACAAAAACACTAAATCAAATTTTAACATTTTTAATAACTCGCTTTGAAGCACGCAAAAGAACTATTGAATGTAATCTTGAACTTAGCTCTTTTTTGAACTCAAAACACATATGCAAAATTTACTAGAATATATAATTTAATTTTTTTGTCCTCTGCGCCTATGCATTGCATTTATCCTTCAGGAAGGAGATAATAATCCAAATAAATAAAAGCATTCTTTGATGAAAAATTAAAGAGATTTGAAAACAGCAAGGACCAAGAAAGATAATTTTGCAAGTGATATGATTGTAGATAAATTATAAGGAACCTCAATTTACACTAGAAATAGGAAATTCAATTCAATGAAAGACTTAAAGAAATAGATAGCTATATGAATGACTTTGCAACAATTTTTTTCTTTATTGGATTCTTAGTTGTCATTTATTTTGTCAATAAATAGAAATTCTGACTATTTTACGTGTTTAGATTTCTATCAATATCTTGATATATCAGGTTTGCTATTAAGTTTAAATAAAAGTATATTTTCAATACCAAGAAAACTTTTTAAAAGACAAAAAATTGAACATATTTTATCTGGTCATTAAAATATTTCATGTGAAATTAAATAAAATAAAAAATAAATATGTGTACCTATCTATATATATATATATGCGTATATAGATAGGAACGCGCACACTCATATATATATATATGTGTGTGTGTGTGTGTGTGAGATTCGGAAATATATATGTTTCCGAATTACATATTATGTAAAAACATTAAAGTAAGAGCAACAGAAAAAACAGTAGAAATTTTTGTATTTTTGTGCAATTCAGTCAAAATTTGTAACACAAAAATCCGAAATTCTGTTTATTCCAAAACACTCAATCTTAAGGAAAAACAATTATAAAAATGCATGTTATTGTAGTAATTTTAACTTTCCTTTTACTTTAAGCGTAGGGAAAATGTTTGAAAATAATTTTTAATGCTTTTTGTTTGATTAAAACTTGTGAATATATAAGATTATTTTAGTTTTGAATTTCGTTTTTCAAGCTCATCATAGTTATCTGGAGTATCGGAGAGCTTGAGAATGAAGTGCACCACTAACAAGTGATGAGATTGACTACTGAGCTGGCCCATGTCATATCAGCAAACAACATTAAATTTAAAGCTGTTTAACGTACATAAACATTGGCAATGCAAGATCCTTGTATCAAACCCACTATCAATCACCTTTCTAACATAGGAGAACTGTTTCATCACTAATCAACAAGTTTACTAACGACTAATTCATTAGACAAAAACATTGCATTAAAACTACTGTAATGAATTCGATATTAATATCATTTTTTCCCAACGGCGGGCACAAGAGGTTTGGTTTGGTTTGGTTTGTTTGTCGCTCAACGGTCATTTTTTGCACACGAGGGCTAATTAGACCGGGACTTACGGCTTAAAGTGGATTCCGAACCACTACAAACATCCATGCCCAAGGTGGGATTCGAACCCACGAACTGTTGAACCGAAAGCAAGAGCGCTTACCATTCGGCTGCCAGCTCGGCGCGGGCACAAGAGGGTTGAACCCTATGCCACAACAAGGCCAGAAACTGCTACTCATTTGTCGTTACCCAGCGGGCACCTGTGAACCAAGTCACGGAGGCGAGTAGCGTTACCCGCGTCATACCACCACAAACCCGTTTATAGGGTGGGCCACATTCATACATCAACACGGAAGAAAGTTAGAAAAACACAGAGAGTACAGAGAAAGAAAGTAACATTCATGACCGAACCGGGATTCGAACCCAGGATCCACAGCTCAGGAGTCAGGAGCGCTAACCACTCAGCCATCGGTCGGCGATATTAATATCATTGTTGCTTACATTTTTCTTTATTAACTATAAAGAATACAGTGTTCTCACAAATGATAGAGAAAAATATAAATTAAATTTATTAAATTTTACGTATAGAGAGAGATAAACATCAAAACCAAAGTGACATAATTTAAAACTGTTATATTAAGTTGCATAATACTTTCAACGAAGGACATGGCAGAATTAACAATAGCTAAGAAATCATCAGACTCTTTATGGGAGCGATATAATTCAAGTGATTTTCAATAAAATGATGATTATTAACGAATTTCGGGTAATACGGAAGAAGTGATATGATATATCGATTACAATGCTTGGCTGGACTCAGTGACGTAAAACAGAGAGCTCCGCAATGCGCTAAGCAAATGCGATTAATAATATACTATCTTTGTGAAACTGAATTGAAAAATTTAACTTTTCAGTAGTAATATTAATAGTCTAGAATACTTAGATAAATACCAGGCAATTTATCATCTAACATATGTTCCTATATATATTTTTACTGATACTGTGATTTCGGAATGTTTATTAAATTATTTTACATTAACCAGTTTCTCGCATGAATTTTCCTTTAACAGAAATAAAATATATTGTGAAAATATTTCAAAATTTATGAAATTTTAACGTTGAAAGATCATTAAAAATAAAGTGAAAAACATGTCACAAAAAAAGCTCATAATAGTTTTAAAAAAATGTATCTTTCATTAAAAAAAATTCGGATTGAAAATTATAAAACTGTCAACATATTTTTACATCTAGCAACATATGCAACATATTTTTGCTGTAATTTCTTATGAAAGTATTTCACAAAAGAAAGAATTTATGTATTTTTCTATGTACATACCAGGACTGCACTTTGATGCACTAATATAGATGAAAAATAAAATCATAAGGAAAATACACTAGTACAATGATTTTACACCAAATCGGTTGAAATATAATGATCAACTATATAATTTTTCAAAATCTAATCCATACCTATTTGATAGGACAACAAAACAACATGCACATATTTAGTAACCGCATATTTATTAATCAAACACACACGTTTATAGGTTATATTCTTTATTAATTTCATGTAAATATTAAATTCATATTTCCTCTACACTTCGTTAATTTGCAAAGACTATGACTCTTGAAGAGTGTTGTCCACTATCAGCACATACTTCAAGCAGAATGGAATGTGTTCGATCACGTTAATTCATCGCCAGAGGTAACGCTAATTCATTATTTCTGAAAGTTTTACACCAGACAACACCAAAGCGTCTTTGGAATATTTTACTAACATAATACCACATACGAAACAGAATCTTTTGGTTTGCAGATTATTTATAACTAAAGTTGTATAAAGTAGTATTGAAAATCTTCATTAAACTAATGCTTTGCGAGTAAATGAAGCCCGATTTCTTAGTGGTAGTGTTTCAAGCTTCCAAAGCGCAAGTCTGACGTTTGGTCCTTGGTCTGGCTAGGTCAACTCAACCTCTTTCAGTGGATCGTTAAACTCAGAACCAAGCATGCTTGGGAACTAAACATTGAGGCTTCCGCATTAGGCTGACCACCTGATATCTGCTTAGCACCCCAAAGCCCTCGGTTAGGGAAATAGATATTATCACTATAGGTAGTCGAGTTACAGGTTTAGTTTTTTTTGTGCTCGTAACACACGAAGATGTATTTTTTTACAAACAAAGGAAAAAAAGCAATATCAATCAAATCACCTGGGATTCAAAAAAATTTTTTTATCCTACGCCCCACCTTGGTTTTTCAACCATCAGTCTCTGTCGGGCAGCCCAATACAATCTTGAGGTAAATGAAAAGTCATCTTCCGCAGAGTTTCTAACTGCGACGTCCGAAAGTCCAGGGCAAGTGTAAAGGTGGTCACCAGTCATGTCCTCTAGTCCACAAAAAGGGCAGATTGGAGAGTCCCTCAAACCCAAACGGTGGAGGTGTTTTTGCAGATAATCATGCCCAGTTTTAAGGCGAAAATTTGCCACTCCCACAGCTCTGTGGAGGTTACACGGAATAGGCTTTGTTAGTAAGGAAGCCCATGCTTTCCCCTTTATGCACATCTTGTTAACATTTCTACGATAGGAGGCTATATTTGACTTAATAAGTCTTTTAACAGTATGGTACTCCAAGGCTGGAGAAGGCTGTTGTAGATCTGAGCCAGCCTTTGCCAATTTATCAGCTGCGTCAATTTCCGCGATACCACAGTGGATGGGTGTCCATTGCAGCACAATTTGACGTCCTTCTTCCAGTAGAGAACTAATTGCCATTTGACAGAGATAAACAGACCCAATACTGCTAGGAGCAATTGAAGAGAGTGACCTGAGCCTGAGAGTCTATGAGAGTATGAGATGGTGGCCTGAGAGTCTATAAAAATACTATGTTGTTCTCATTACCCTTTCTGATCTCCTCAAGTGCTAATTCATGGGATTCAAACTGGGACCCAAAAAATGAATAATCAATACATTAACTATTATGACAGTAAATGGACAAGAAAAAAGAACCGAGGGAAAATTATAATAATTTTGGTAAGTTGGTAAGTCCTAGATGAGGTAAGTATTCAACTATCTATTACTGTCGACCAAATATGCCTTAAGCAGCCACCAGCTTCTTGAGGCCTGATTTGTTAGAGGGTCGTTCTCATTATTTGAGGGTAGTGAGTTTGAATCCCTTTTAATCGAAGGTCCGTCATGTTCACTGTAGGTGACGTTATATAGGTCTTGGTAGAAATATCCCCCAAGGAAATGATATCATAATATTTTTCCTTTCTTCAAATCACAAGGACTCACCACCTTCAAATATTTCCATCGATTGAATTGATTCGTAAAATTCCTTCTTTCGTCAGCATGAGCTGTGAGCACGTAGGAGATAATATGAAGCAAAATTGAGGGGGTCACTACCACTCATTTTGAATCATGATCAGGTGATGAAATTAACACTTGAAATAGTACTCTACACCGCACCACCTCAGCCGAGGGACACTGCACCCCACGGAACAACTAAAAAATTAGAAACCTTTTCATGACGATGGTATCAGATATCGAATTTGTTACCTTATGAACAGGTAGATCGTGGAGGCAGTATCCTTTAAGTTAACTTATGGGGGTGACAGGTCAAGTATTGTGGGGTCTTCTGCTGCTTAGTCCTGCTTCTGAATTACGAAGATTCCAACGTGTGGCGTCTTCTATCTAAACGGTAGTAATTGGAGTTCTCTTACTCGCCAACTAGTCACAACCACAATGCTTTTTTCTAGTACAGTACCAAGGCCTGAACTTAAATATTAAATTGGCAGCATGTACTAATTTTATAAGACTTATAACTTTCAATTCATTTCCGATAATATTTTAATTATTTTTTTATGATTTGATTTCGTAAATTTTGGGAATAATAATAATAACTGAAAAATATTTATGGATTAAGTTTGAAATCGTAGTAATTTCAAGCGTTTTTAAATTTCATTTTATTTTATGATTATTGAGCAAATATAAAAGTTAATACAGTGTACGAAGCTCAAAAAAAGGACTACTTAATCTGCGATTAATTCCTTGACATTTAAAAGTAAAAGAAACTATTTGAGTTAATTGGCATTTCATATATCTTTAAGAAAAAAATTTCAACAAAATTTAAAAAAAAAATTTTGTTTTAACCTGTATGCAAATTCGTAGAAAAAGGAAGAATGTGTGGAATATGCAAATGAAAATAAATATTAGACGATTATTTTATTTAAATTTTTTGGCAATATTTGGCTCAAAAATAATTGTATAGTAAAATATTTATTTTACTTATTGATATCGATAAATGCAAGCATAATTTTTTTATAATTTGAAATTTGTAGGAAAATACACAGAATCAGTAGAAAATACAAAAATGTGACAACGTGAAAAATTATGCTCAAAAAGGATTTTGTGTGAAAACAATGAAAGATCAAAATTATACTTAATAGCTCTCTAAGACTGCTAAAAAATTTATATATATATATATATATATATATATATATATATATATATATGTGTGTGTGTGTGTGTGTGTGTGTGTGTGTGTGTGTGTGTGTGTGTGTGTGTGTGATGTGTGTATGAGAGAGAGAGAGCGAGATGGTGGGGATGACGCACCTCAACATCATGACATCATCAAGTGCTTGCTGCTTCAACAGCGATCCTGGTGTCAATGGTTAGAAAAAGAACTAGAGATGATAACTGAAGACAGTCTTGCTAAGACGTGTTTTGAACCTTAACGGTTCCGAAATATAAATGTTGTTTTCATAATCCTTTTTTGTAATTATAATTGTAAATAACTGTAAATAATGTTAAATATACTATAGTTAAAATGCAAATTCGTTGTATTTTATTAGTGTATTAAACTAATCCACACACACACACACATATATATATATATATATATATATATATATATATATATATATATATATATATATATATATATATATATATACATATATGTGTGTGTGTGTGTGTGGTTGCGTAGAAAGCGAGGGCTGATACTTTGAATAAAATATATCCATTTTTTCTAAATCGTTGCGTATTTTTATTGAAAAATCCGCATTTTAAAGTTACAGAACTGGTATGTATATATATATATATTAGCTAAATTATGGATGCCACTCAAAAAGAATTGAACGTCGCGTGAGCCAAACCAGTCGTCGAGCCATTTTTGAATGTCTTCATAAGAATGGAAGTGCTGCTCGGCAAGTGCGTGTCTCATGGATGAAAACAGATGATAGCCGTCGGAAGGAGCAAGGTCCGGTGAGTACGACGGTTGAGGTAATATTTCCAATCCAAGTGCTGCCAAAATGTCCTTGACCGGTTTTGCTGTGTGACTGGGTACGTTGCATGCAGCAAAATCACTTTCCTATGTCTTCGAGCCCATTCTGGTCGTTTTTCGATCAACGCATAATTCAAATTAATTATTTGTTGTCGGTAGCGATCCGTATTAACTGTTTCCTGAGTTTGCGTGGTGTCCTCATCCAACAATGCTTGCAACTCGTGTCTTCAAACTTTTTCGATCCATTTTCACGTTCTTTGTCCCTGGCATCGAAATCACCACTTCTGAACAGTTTAAACCACCGTTCGCAAGTGTCGGCAGATAGAGTATGTACACCGTATGTTTCCACAAGAATTGGATGTGCCTCCGCTGCTTTTTTCTTCTGATTGAATAAGAAAATCAGCACGTGCCGCGAATACTCTTTGTTTGGCTCAAAATTCGTCACGTTTACCATTGAAAAAAATATGCTACTATCTCTTAAACGTTTAAATAAATATGGCGTTTTGAAGGTTGCTGTTACAGCTACAAAATGATATATTGGTAATGACACCAGCATCTATAGGCTTAGAACGCCATCTACTGGAAAAAATCCACATTTTAAAGTCACAGACCTGGTATATATATATATATATATATATATATATATATATATATATATATATATATATATATATATATATATATATATATATATATAAACCAATGAAGTAATTTTATATTTTTGTTGATTTTTTTGAAGAATTAATTTTAAACTTACAAGACTCTTTTAAAAGAGTTTTTGTTTGCAACTTTTTCATACCAATACAAGCCAAATGATTAAGTATGAGTTATAAAGTTCAGTGACCGAAATGCTGGCCTAATATTTTTTTATTGATTTTTATGGATTTTTTGATGGTGAATTTGGAAAATGTATTTACTCACTTCGAGAAATTTTAATAAAAATTCAAATTTTTAATCATTATGGTAGGACATTATTGATTTCTTACTATGTATAATTTATATTAACTTTCCTTAAGGGCACAAAAAGATAATGTTTTGAAAATTTGTTTTGTTGTAATATATATAATGTATAAAGGAAATATATTAATTCAATTTCAATAATTTGTAAAAAAATTATTTTGATGGTTTACATAATTGAAAAAAAAGTTGTTGGGAACGAAATCAGATTTTTCTATCATATTGCATTATCGTAAAAGATGGTTTGTTTAATCTTCATTACAAATGGCAATTTAGTCAACCATCATTTATTGTATAATTCATCAATTTATAGGTTTATGTGAAGCAATTTTAGTTTGGTTGATTTGTTGCTCGGCGGTTATTTTTGTTCGCAAAAGCTTATTATATCTGGTCCAACATTTTAAAGCAACTTCTGACCTCTTACAAACATCCACACCCGAAATGGTTGTCGAACCCACAACCTATTTACTTATAAACTAACGGCTAAGTAGTTAGCTCAGCTGAACTAATATCGGATTTAATATGATTCATCAAATTAGAAAGATTTATTTATTTTCCTAGGTGAAATCATGAAACAGTTTTGCTACATAGCTTCTAGCAAACATCTTTTGATATTGGGCATACATTTAGTTAACTTGTAAGAAATATATTAAAAAAGTTGCGTTGGTGTCTTGTATAATGATCAGAAATTTTTCTGCTTTTTTGGCTTATGAAATAAGTTAAATGAAATTGTAAAAACGATCGGTTTTTTACGAATAAAACATCATCCAAGAAATTTTAATTCTTCACAATAGTATAGTTTTTTTTTAATCCTTCATGTAAAATTATGGATTATTAAATAATTTGTTGTATCTATCCCCTTCTCAAGATGGCAAATTCTTCACACACACACACAAATACAAATCTTAAAGAATCTTAAATGTATCTGAAACATATCTGGCAAAAAAAAGAACATTTTTGCAATGAATCCTTTTTCCGAATCACGAAAAGAATGGTGCCAGAACATAAGGAGAATGATAAAGTACATTTAATTAATACAGAGAATATTTTTAAATAAATGAATAGCAAGAATCATGATCAATGCATTTCAACCTCAAGGGAAACAAGTTCATTTGGTTTGCTCAACGGTCATTTCTTGCTCACGGGGGCCAGTTAAATCTGGAGATCTAGATGAAAGTAGATTCAGAATCAAACATCCAAGCCCAGCATAGAATTCAGATCCATGAACTTTTGCATTCAAATCCTGAGTGCTCCATAAGATTTACCAGTTTGGCGAAAGTGAACTAAAAATTGACTATTTAGCTTTCATGTGGAAGATATTTTCTTGAAGACATGGAAATTTACAGTGAAAAGAAACTTAAAAAGTTCAAGAATTATGTAAATATATTGAACACAGAAATCCAAGAAATTCGTTAGTAAATTGTTGCTATGATTTTTTGGTTATCAAAGAAGATAAATAAACTGTTGATTGATTTAACAATATTTTAATCATTCAAAACATAAGTCCCTCATATGTTTATGCTCTTTTGAAACAAATATGTAACTTTTTTAATGAAGGTTTTTTTTTCAAAAGCTAGTTCTTTTTGCTGTTCTGAACTGTTTTTGCAATTAATGAACACAATTTACCTGTAATTCAGAGCTTGTTTTAATTATAAATGTTATTGTTACTTATGACACTTGGATAGGCCAAGTTCGATGTGCCGTTGGCTTTATGAATTTAAGTCAGTAGGGAGCGTCTCTCGCTTAACTAGAGCATCATGAATGTGGAAGTATAACTTTGCTCCAAGATTTTTCCGGTAGATGGTACCACTAGAGGATCCACACCCTCAACTTTGACTTTGATCTGGAGGGGGAAGAAATAACCACAGTATTTTCGATTCCACAGATTTAAGGAGCACGTTTATCGCATGTACTCGGTGGGTCTTTGGCGGCATTGGGAATCGAACCTCGCACTTCGGGACGGAAGGTCGATTCCCTGACCACTAGGTTACAACGGCCATTTAATTGTATATAATATTCAATTTAACTATATGTTGAATTTTATTTGTTTTGCTGCTGCAAATTATATTCAACTTTATTTTTTATTTACTTTGCGTTGAAGTTCATCTTCATTTTGATGTTATTCCATCCAATTCAGTAGTTTATTCTCAGGATAATGTACGTTATACTTTTAAGCTCAGATAATGGAAGAAAATAAAACTAGAATCTAAGATACTGGTTTTGTGTTTCCTTAACAAAATTATTTTAAAATAAAGGTTTTTTTTTTTTTTTTACCTATATTATTCATATTTTCTCTTGGTAATGCTAAAAAAAAATAAAATTATATTTAATTGACTTACACTTAATTTTATTCCTCAGAAAGTGTACTTTCAGTGATGGATGTCAGGAAACTGGCGATTTGCCAATTGGCTGATCGCCAAATAATCCATTCCCTTATTATGAATCAAACCGGAAACGGCTCACAAGGGAAAAAAAACGAACTATACTAAATGTTAATAATAATAAAAAAATAAAGAAATAAGAAAAAGACATTGAATATTCATTGAAGTTGACCAAAGGAAAATACTATACAAATCTTGAGATATTTGTTTCATTTGTTTATAATTTAAATTTTATATTAATTATTTCTTTTATAAAATGACATGTTTCAAAATTTAGCTGAGTTGAATGGGTTACGTTTCAGATTTTAGCAATGCAAATAATATTCAAGTCGTTTGAAATACTCAAATCAGTTTTCACAAATAAAGTAGAACTAGAATAATAAGAATCGATCGGAACCGGACCGCATTATGATAATCAAATATTCGGAGAGTTGGATTGTTTCGTAAAAAGGGTCTATTTTAATTAATTACTATACGGGAGAAGTGGGAGAAAAATCCTCAGTTTTTTAAAGAAAAAGAACTTTTGTTGTTATTGTTACTTATGACAACTTGGACAAGCTTGCTATGCCATAATGGAATGACGTCAGCTATGCTAATTTAAGCCAGTAGAATGCGTCTTTCTACTGGCTTTATCAGAGCACCAAAAAGGTGAAAGAACGACTTTGCTCTAAATTCCTCCGATAGATGGCACCACCAGAATACTCCAGTCCCTCAATTTTGCCAAGTCCATGACGATTGCAGAATTTTGGTAATTTGTAACCAAATCGAAATAACCCGAATTAAAAAAAGGCTTCCCGATGAATTATTTCAATATTCGGAACAACGTTCTTGTGTGAATAATTTTATTCCACTTTAAAATTCGTGAAATCCAAACACCGATCAGTATTAACTAACCAGCATCTCAAAGAATTACTGAGAAGTGCTTTCACCAATTATTCACCAAATTTTAAAGAATTATCAAGAGAAGTAAAATAAATGCGTTTAATTTTTAATATTCATATTTAATACACGAATTTTTTACTTTTATTTATATGTTTTCAATACATATAATTTATGTAAAAAGATTTTAATATTTTTGTATGTACTTTTTATATATGTATTTAGTTGATCTGGAGAGGGATAAAATTGTCTCTAGACCATTACAACCATGGTAACACTGCTCAAAAAGAACTTTTAACCAATTAAATGAATATTCTACATTTTTACATGTTAAGGTATTTACAAATGTTGTACATTAATACAGTATGTATGTACAATGCTGTAAATGAAAGTCATTTCTTGCTAACTACTCGGTCAGAGTAAAACTCTGATAATCAAAGTTTCGATTCCTTCATTCTTTCTTGGGTATAAGTAGCCAATCTGCTTCATAGAGAGAATTTGCACGTGTTCACACCAACTTGATGCTCCATCCTCTTCTAAGCAGTTTCAAATCCAGCAAATAGTTCACTGGCTGATGGTCCCGTGTCTGCTTGAATATGCAGATTAAAGTCATCTTCTGAATTAATAACTTTAAATAAGTTAACCATCACTCGCAATTTGAAATCTAGGATCTCACTCATAATCCATTCTTCCGATATCTCCAGCGCTAACTTCTGAACATCTAGGAATTTTCAAACAAATATTTTTGAGTTACTCAAGTAACGCGTATCTCTCTCGCTCGCTCATTCTCATCTTCTTCCTTCTCTTGCCTTTCCCTTTCTTGTGAGCTTTTTCTCATTTTCCTTCTCTTCTTAAATCTAATTTATTTATTTGAAAGCGATTCGGATAATTGGAGTTCTGTTGTTGTTGTCGTGTGCCAGCCAGGCTGGCAATATGGGGTGCGCTGCTTCACTTTTTCAACTGAACCCTATTTTGGTCTGGAGGCCGACTTCCTCAGTACACACATGCCATAGGGACCCGTTTATAGGGTAGGCAACCATTCATTCCACATTCATACAAGGAAAGGGCAAGGAATGGATAGAGAGAGATAGTACATCCATTCCCGAACCGGGATTCGAACCCAGGACCTCCCTATCTGCAGTCAGACACGCTGACCACTAGACAAGTTCGGTGGCAATTGGAGTTCTACTTTACACTTATATTGTTGTTGTTGCTTATGACACTTGGACAAGCCAAGCTCGCTATGCCATTGGCTATGCGAATTTAAGTCAATAGAGAGCGTCTTTCGTTTTGGATCAGAGCACCAAGAAGGTGAAAGTACGACTTTTCTCTTGTTAAGGTGCCTCGTAATTTAGAACCACGGTCAGGTGACGAGGCACACCTGAGCTGGCACCCCCCTCTCCACATCCACGCCACACCAGCGGAAGGACTTTGGACGTCACAGATTAACGTGGACACGTCCCCAACCCACGGAGTTCCAGCAACCCAGTGAAGGAGAGTACACCGTGGTCACCCTCCCAACCACTGCCCGCGGCAAATGATGCTTCACTTTGCTGAGCTTACGGGAAGCGGCGTGAAACTACTGAGCCACTGGAGCTCTACTCTTATATTTATGAAAGCAAATGATTTCTCATTTGTGATATAGAGCACGTTTCTAAGGGCAATCAACAGCATTGTGCTAAAAATTGCGTTTTTTTAATAATGCTTCTCTACACATCTCCACAACAACTCCAGAAACTGCTACTCATTAGTCGTTACACACGTGGGCACCTATGAATCAAGTAATGGAGGCGCGCAGCCACGCCGTACCACCACAAACCCGTTTATGAGTTTGGGCCACATTCATACATCATCTTAGAAGAAAGGACAGAGAAACAGAGGGCGAAACTAACATCCATACCCGAAGAGGGATTCGAACCCAGGACTCCACATCTCAGGAGTCAGGAACGCTAACCACTCAGTCATCAGTTGGAGCTAAAAATTGCTGATAAATGATTATTTTTCGGTGATAGTGTATTACAGCTTTCTGGCATCATTCATTACTTGAGAAACTTATCAAACAAATTTAACAATGAGAAAAACAATCCAAAATTTTTTCTAACATTTATTGTACATTTCTAATATGTATCACACATATAATAAATGATAATTCAATTCCAAACACAATTGTGCTGAAAAGCGGAATTTCATGCGAAAATCAAACTGCTTCTGTAATTGGACTACGTCGTAAAAATCGAATTCATTTTGTAATAAGAGTTTCGATTCAATTTGGTTTCTGGCTTAGAACTCGGAAAACACTTTTATTAACTTTGGTGAGATAATTAAACAACAGAAACCACATGAATGAGACCGCATAAATTATGATATGCTTTGTATTATTGCGTGTAAAAGGTGCTACAAAGAAAATACGAGCAAAAAGACCAGCAAGATTTATTCGCAAAAATCGAGATCTTGTTAAGAAATAACATTTAATTCCAGAGAAATTGATTGATTTCCATGAAGAAACAACACTAGACTGTGCAATATATAGTTCATCTTGTGATAGCTTTTATAAGTAGATAACAATACCGCAATTTGCGTGCTTAGTATTGTTTGTTATCACGCTTTAATAAATGTTTTCATTATTTGATAAAACCTGGTTTCTAAGAACGAAAATTTTTGCCTTTGCCACCTATAAAGATCAAATTTCAATTACTGAGTTAATATTTTAATATTTTCATTCAATACAATAGTATGTAACTGAATAATACTTAAAAGACATTGTTAAGCAATTAAAAATCAAAGTATTGTACTCATGTTAATGGCAAAGGATGTATTGTTGAACATTTGAATTATTAAAAGTTTTCAATTCATGTAAATCTATACATATATTCTGCAGCTAAAATCAACAAAATATTCAAAAGAGAGATGTCACGTTTATTGGTCAGTGTATTATGCATAGGATATCCGGAATGTTTAAGAATCTATAAATTTCCTTCGATAATGGTAAATTCCCTTTGTTAACGGTAAATTTCCTTTGCTGATGGTATGTTTCTTTTGATGATAGTAAATTTTTTTGCTGATGGTAAATTTCATTGATGTAGTCTATTATCAACTGCCTTTGTTTTTATCTTAAGAAAGGAAAATAGAAGTTATTGTGTAATTTTGTTTACCTTCTACATTATGAATACTAATGGTAAAAATGTCGATTTTTTATACTTGAGTTTCATTTAAACGCTAGATAAAATTTTGAAATCTGAGAAAAAAACTAGTAAAATGGGGGAAATGTTAAAATAAGACGGAATAATGAATAAAGACATTTTAAACGAATTGAAAATTTAATAAAATACATTTATAAGAGATTTTGAAGAAACTCATCATAAGTTTGCTTAACAATTTTCCGCGACTATTTTACTTTATATAGAAAATATGACTTTAATTATTTTAAAAATAACATTTAAAATAAACTCATAAAAAAGGAGAGTATAAAAAAATATCGAGAATTAACTTAAAAGAATAAAATAAGTGAAATATTTTTGAAAAAAAAACTTGGTTAACAAAATATTCTCAGAAAAGAGATGGGTTTATTTATAGTTTTTATAATAAACGTAACAACAAAGAGAAATTCAAAGAAATCAATTTTTTATTTGACTTTTTAAGAACAAAAAATAAAAGAAATTTTTTTTATTTTTACGTACATGTCAAACTTTAGTATATTATGAATTTTATATTACTATTATGAAAAAATGTGAATACCCAAATAATATCTTAGAGACTATCATTGTTTCGCAAAAAGATACATTTTTTAAAATCTAGATAGTTCCAAAGGTACTTGTTTTTGAAATTACTTTCATGATATAACATTTGCATCATTACAACTTCATATAAAATGAATACCAATACACTTTTTTTAATTAGTAATACATTACTTGACCCTGAAGACAGTATTACTTGAGCCTGAACAGTTATTTGAGTCTGAACTGAACAGTTAGTGGCAACAGTCTGCAATAAAATTTTTGAAAATTAAAAGACGAGGAGGTATAACAAGTTTTATACAGTTAAAAAATATATAATTTTATTTTACTAAAAAAATAATATCCATCAACACATAAGTGGACAAATTTTTGAATCTAGTGTCGCATAATATATATAAAAAACTTATCTTTAACTCCCATACTACATATGCAGCTCACGTTAATTTCACCAGACACAAAAATTAAAATCGTCACTTTCATTAAATTCCTCATATTTAAATTTAATTTACAAAATTTCGAATTATTTTATGCCTTTTACGATTTTTTTAAATATATGATGCATTTTCCTGCTACGCATGAAGAAGAATAAAAAAGAGAATGATTCGATATTAAGTATAAATAGTCTTCCGAAAGTAAAGTGATCTGTACATTATTAGTAACGATTTCCAATGGTTGCATGTCTACTTTGAAACCACCCTATTTCTGAAGAACATTGGGTGTAGGAGAGTTTACTTTTGTTTCAAGTCAAATCATCAGTTAAAAGGGAAAAGAAATTGAAGCGGATATTGGAGTTGTAGGAACATGCGATCGTGACTTGAAAAAGAAAACCACTTACATCCACGGAATGTAAAGAACCACATTTTTCGAAATGTCTTTTATCCCCTCTTAATGCTTACACGAGCTGGATGATGAGTTGCGAAGGATGTAAAATATATGTTCTTCAATTTTTTTCTTCTGAAGTAATGAAAGCATAAAGAAAAAATAGTGACCTAATAATAAAATATAAAAGATGATAAAACTACTGTGCTATTGACTGTTATTGGATTTTAAGTGAAAGTGAAGTATTTTTAGTGTAATTTAACAAAATTAAAATTATTTTATAAAAAATGTTAACACTATGACTTAGTACACAGGGTGTCCCAAAACGACCGCATAAACTCTGCACAGCTAGATTCCTCGTTACGAGTACATGAAAACTGCCCAAAGAAACGTTCCTGTACGATCAACAGTTTACGAGAAAAATACGAAAAACAAAGTATGACGTCACTGCCAGTGCAAGAAAAAACACTTTATTGGACAAATCAACCACAATATTTGCATATCTTTCCAGACGATAATGTTTAAAACGTTCGCCGCGCATATCGCGTCATGCATGCGCGAATGCCATGGAATGACGTTAAGCCGTCGTTAAACTGGTGTTTAAAAGGCTGCATCTTGCAGCTACCGGTAGTCTTCGTATGGTGGCCAGGTATTCCGTTCGGGACTACTATGATACGTACTTAATGTAAGGACAATGTAATGGAAATACCATTGGTTCAGCATGATGGAGCCCCGGTGCATTTCTGTGCTCCTGTACGTGGTTGGCTGAATATGGAATACCCCGGCCGCTGGATCGGACGTGGGGGTCCGGTTCTATGTTCGCCAGATCTAACACCGTTGATTTTTTCCTGTGAGGCCATCACAAGGAACTGGTGTACCGAGACGTAGTGCCAACACCAATGGACTTACTTGCTCGTCTGCACGCTGTTTATACTTCGGTGGACCCCGCGATGCTGCAACTTGTGATGACAGCCATTCCACGGTGTGCTCAAGCTTGCCTCGACATTCATGGTGGACACTTTAAGCATCTGCTTTAAATTGTGCATATACTGCTGTTAATATGTTCAATAAAGTGTTTTTTCTTGCACCTGAAATGACGTCATACTTTGTTTTTCGTATTTTTCTCGTAAACTACTGATCGTACAGGAACGCTTCTTTGGCCAGTTTTTGTGTACTCCCAACGAGGAATCTAGCTGTGCAGAGTTTATGCGATCGTTTTGGGACACCCTGTATACATTAATTAGAAAAGCATAAACCAAAAATGTTGTTTATGACTATAAAAAACATTTTCAATGAGAAGATGAATCATTTTCAGCATACAGAAAAATATTCAAAATATCAAAAAACACAGTAAAATGAGAAAAAAAATTATTCGTCTTTCAATAAATGTTTGTGAGTAATACTGTAAAAACCCAAAGTCTGATAAATCCAATGTTTAGCCAGTAAGACATAGTTTTTACAAAAATACCAAAGTGTCTTGGTAAAAGGAGAAAATATGCTGCAACACGATTCCATTTTGGACCCAGACATTCCTGGAAAAAATTGTGATTACCAATGTCTTCAATTTAAAGTCTGAAACGTATGATAGTTATGCTTAAGTTTTCTATTCGTAAATATATTAAATACAGTGTGTTCCAAAAAGGTTTAAAATACACTTTCATTTTTTTTAACTTGGTGGAAAATTTTAAATGAAATTTTCCCGTGTTTCGGGCTTTCGCCAAAGGACATTGATAATTACTAGATCTCATCACAAAGATTTAGTAAAAATCCGAAATGGTAAAAGTCTGATATTAAAGCATATTTCGAACTTTTACTGCACGACGTTGGTAAAAACTGGTTATTACCAGTTAAATTTAGAACTTACCAGACTTTGGGATTTTATAGTAATATATATATATATATATATATATATATATATATATATATATATATATATATATATATATCTATATACACACTGACCGATATTGAAAATGCAACACCAAGAAGTGACCAGAAAATTATGCAAATTTCAGGGTAACTGCACCACACCTAGTTATGCAAATGATGGAAAATGCGCAGCTCTCCAGTGCACGTAAAATAAGATATAAGGTGAGAAAACGGCAGGGTGGGCAATATTCGCGCCGTTACTGCTTATTGGAAAACAATCATTGAAAGTTTGTTCTTGTCACAAAGGACGCCTACGATTGCAGAGAATACCAGGCTATCGTCGACGAAGTTATTTACAGCAGACAGACAAGTTTACGAGTAGTGTGGTGACCGGACTGAAAAGGAGAAGTCGGTCCTTACAGCAAATTCTCAGCTGTCAGATCACTGGACGCATGCTCAGTACATAGGCTGTATCGAAGATGGTTGGAACAAGGAACTATGGAGTGTTTGCGGGTTGACGGTTCAGCTAGAATGACCTCAGCAGACTTGAACCGATGCGTCTGACAGGAGCTGGTGGCGCTCCAGCAAAGTACGTCAACAGAGCTTTTGCAACATGTGCAAGACAAACTGAATGCTCCATATCGAGCAGAACCATTTGCTGTCGATTGATTGCTAGTGGCCTGCATTCATAGCATCCGTTAAGAGGACTGCATCAATCCCACAGTATTGTCAGCAACATCTGGAATGGTGCCAAATTTGAACGACGCGGAAAACGGGGTGGCACGGATTCGTCTTGTCAGATGAGTCCCACTTCTCTCTCTTTAGTTATAGTCACCGCGCACGAGTGTAGCGTTGATGTGGAGACAGGTCCAATCATGCAGCAATTATGGAACACCTCACAGCATGACAACGCGACATCATGCTTTGGGTTACCATTGCGTACGATTCCAGGTCACCACTAGTTCGTATTCACTGCACTATGTCATATATACATAGAGATGCAGGCGAGCCCCGTATTGTACCTTTAGATTAGCAGGTTTGGAATACTTGCATATCATCAAGTGACTCGTAATTTTGAGTCACGATCAGGTGATGAGGTCACGCATGAGCTGGCACGCTCCTCTCCACATCCACACCACATGAGCAGAAGGATTTTGACACCACAAATTAACGTGAACACTTCCCCAGTCCACGGAGCTCCAGCAACCCAGTGAGGGAGAGTACGGTGTGGTCACCCTCCCAACCACTGCCCAAATGAGGTTTCACTTTGTTGATCTTAATGGGAAGCGGCGTGAAACTACATAGCCACTGGAGCTCTACAGCCAAACCTTAAATGGATGATGTACTGCGGCCAGAGACACTCCCCTACCTTCAGGGAGTATCCAGTGCCTTTTGTCAACTGGATAACGTCCTTCAGCACATTGCTTGCATCAGCCATCATGTTTTGCAAGGTGTGCAACTGCTTCCCAGGCCACCATGCTCCCCAGATCTGTTACCAATCGAACATGTTTGGGATATGATTTCAGACCCTTCCACTGCCTCCTTCAAAAGACGCTGTGTGGCAAATAATGGACTGGGTATTAAAAAATATTTCGATAATATTTTTACGTTTCCTTAAAATTTAAATAGAAAATGTGGTGTGAATATGTATTTAGGAATTCACACAAAGAGTTCTCTCTGTATCTCTTTCAGTAAATCGAATATCATTTAATAGATGCCTCTGCTTCTTTGTCTTTTATGTTCCTTCTGATAATGTAAAGATCAACAAAATCTATTTTTCATTGATGCAGATGTTTGTTCCAATGGTTGATATAAATATAAAAGCGAAATTTTAAAATTTATTAAATTGATTTTTTTCGAAGAATTTATTTTATTTCATTAACTGCAGGTAAAGAACTAAAATAAATTGATAACTATTCAGCAAATAATTGCATGGAAATGCTGTTTACAAAAGCTGTTTGACATCTCGGAAAACAGAGATAAAAGAAAGAGAATAAAAACACAGAAACGCGTAATCACGCGCGCGCGCGTTTCTGAATTTTTTCTATTTTTCACACATTTTCTTGATGATTTAGAAGATTTTAATTGTTTTGGTTGAACGATGTTGAAATGTTATTGTAGAAAAGTAAATTTAAAAAATACGTTTATATTATTAAAATGAAATAATTACAAAACTATTTTATGTTTTTTTTTAATTTTATACTTAATAAAAATGCTATATCTTTAAAAAAATGTACAACATTCTCACTAATTTCATCTTCATGTTCAATTTTAAACATTTTCCTGTTAGAGAAAGTAATTACAAGTCTCTCTATTGTTTATAATTTCTCTCGCTGCAAATAATTTTGATTCAGAAATCACTGAATTTAATCTTTACTGATTGTTCGTTTTTATGATTCTGACAGAGCTGATCTACTTGAGTTCATATGGGAGTAACATTACTCTCACATCATTCAAAGCAAGTTAAATGGATCATTTAAAAAATGAATGACAACGTTGGTTCGAATATTAGTAATCATCAACTTTGACAAAGTTGTGGCATTTCTTTGCACCTGAAAAAGAAATTATCATTTAAATTAACCCTTTTGATATGCTAATATCGTTCGATTTGTATATATTAGGTCTCTTTCTCAATTGTTGTTTTCTGAACCAATAATGTCTGAGGACATTTTTCACTTCAATCATTTCCAGACTTACATATACATCGATAAAAATTACTCTTTTCATCATTGTATCCGTTGGCTAAAGAATTAAATCTCACTATCATCAAACGTTTTAAACATTTGAATTATAGTCGTCAAATGGACCAACATCTAAGTTGGAACTTTATTCTAAACATTATACTTACAGACATTTAACATACGGATATCTTCTTATCACGCTGATTTCTGATAGGATCAAAGAAAATAAATAAAATAAAAAACGCGCGTCTCCGCAATACCAATTCACTATTTGGTGATAAATGTTTGTTTGAATTGGTTTTCATAACACACTTATCCAAAGGTAATTTTCCACAACATTGGTCCACGAGATTATAACTCGGTTTAAAACCATTTCAAACCATTCCAATCACCAAGCCAGAGGTGGAAATGGAATTCACGAACTCTTGAACCAAATGTCAGAGTGCTAATCATTCGGTTGACATTTCGGTTTATTGATAAGGCAGTAAGTAGTAAAAGGTTTCGAATAAAGTAATGTATGGTAATATTCGCAACATATATATTTATTTGACATGGAAATTTAAACCAAGAAAAGGTATTTAATCATTATTGGAGTATTCGTTTTGATTTCAACATTACGCGGCGTTATTGTATTACAGCTTCCTTTATAAATTTTTCAATAAGTACGATTTGCACAGGAAATCGAAAGTCTGTCGTTTACAAATATAAACCGAAACTTTTGAATGTCAGAATCAATATGGCCTCTGAAGTGAAGTATCCCAACCAATTTCTAGACTAAAAGCTTATTTGGAATAAACATGTTGATTAGGAGATTAATCATGCAAAAAATGCATCATGATGTGCCATCGTATGGTTGGTAAAAAAATGGGGTGGGTTTACAGATCAAAAATGATGTTTTGGAGTCTTCACTACAATTAACAGACCCATTATAACTTATGCTTCTATAATCTGGTGGTACAAGGTGAAGCACAGAACTATGAAGTACAGTATAGAGAGTCTACAAAGATTGGCCTGCTTTAGTGTTTCACAGGTGCTATGACCTCGGCGCCTATTGGAGCACTGGAGACTATTTTAGATCTAACTTCTTTGAACATCATCATTTGCAGCACTGCTAGAATGCCTGCCTATAGAATGATGTTGCAGGAGCTATGGCATATGACAAGCGTACTGATGAAGATCGGATCACTATTTCAAGAAAAACACTAGACAAATTACTAGATTATATAAACCTATTCTAACGACGCCTTTGCACATCATGGAAAGGACTTATGTGTTTTAAAGACCCTATTTGAGGTAATTTTTCTTGCGAAGGAAAAATGAGAGAACAGCACATTTAATTATATCAGTCCTCTTACATAGTTCATAGATGAATCAAAGAAAGGTAACCGTTCAGGATTTGGAGTACATGGTACATCACCAAGAATTAATTTTTCAAAAGGAATTAAGAAGTATACTACCGAATTTCAGGCTAAAGTACTTGCCATAGTTAACAGTTTCTTGGTAAATTTAAGAAAAAAACTACTAAGGTAAATTGATTCTCATTTTTAGTGACCATCAAGCAACCTTATTCGCTATTAGTTCATTCTAAATTAATTCTAAATTGTTTTAGAATGTAGGAGCTTTCTAAATTAACAGGCATCTAGGAACAAGTTAACTTTTATCTGGGTGCCATTGTACACTGAAAGTAAATTAAACGCTTATAAACCTTTGACGCGCGCAGTGTAATTTATATCGGTAAATTTATATCGATATTGTCTTCATCTTCTGATCCTTCAGCACTTTCCACCTGAAGATTATCATTAGCAGTGAATGGCACATGTTTTTCTTCGTCACTATCATCACCCGAGATTTCTGATTCTGGATCTGAAGGAAGTTCTTCAAATAAAGCCAATGCCTCAGCTATTCCTAGCCCTTTGCGACGCATTTTAAATTTGAACAGTAGAAAAAATATTTACACACAGTTAAAATATATTGCTATTAATTATTTTAAATTTAAATAAAACTTTTACGTAAATACTATTTTCGATAATATATATATATATATATATATATATATATATATATATATATATATATATATATATATATATATATATATATATCAATTTTAAAACACACAAAATACTACTAAATAAAAATTTCCGTACTAGCCTGGGAGCAAACGCAATAGAAACAGAAATAGCGAAAGCACGTGTTCACTGGCAATATAAAGTCCACATGTTGTTTACAAGTAAAATGATCCTATGATTCAAATCCTCTTCCCCCACACTCCTAAATACTCTAATTCCCAGTCATATATACTCCGTCCTTTGACAGCCAGTGAGCACCGGCCATGTTTATATAGTCTGCTCTTCACGTAAGTCATGTGTTCTAGCTGCGCGGTGGTTTCGCGGTGCAACCACCAGGAATTTCCCTCAAAAAAGGAAAATTTTTTACGTATCTAGTTCAAATTACTGCTGCATTTATATTGTTTATGATAGACATGACGGACGATACAGGAAGAAAAAATTTCTAATATTTATCAATATTTATATTAAAAAAGAAGGTTATTTTGTGTTGTTAAAAATGAACATTAAATAACGCCATATTGGAAGGAGTCCGACCTGAAATTTATGGGTGCTGCCATCTGTTAGTGTTATTTAAAAGTAAAAGATATGAAATCTATAAAATTTAAGTGAACAATCGTGAAAAGGAATTAAGAAAAAAAAATCGAAAATTGGTGGTTTCATGGCGCGACCACCACGCGTTAAAGGGATAATGTGATACAAGCCGATGATGAGCTTGCAAAAGAAGGATCGTCCTTTAATCTAATTGGTGATGAATCTTTCCATGGCATCAATTTAAAAACTCTGTTAAAGGAGTTCCTAACTGAAAAAAGCAGAAAATTAATAAATCCTGGCTTGAATCTTCTGAAGAATAGCATACTAAGTGTAGGATTTATAAATCATCTCAGAAAGTTTTGCTTCTGAAATTATTAGGTTCCCAAGACTGAAGATTCAAAGAATTGTGAGATTTATCACTTGACAGAAACAACTATTTCTCTTAAAATATAATTGGGCAATTATTTCAGGAAATTGCTTTATATGATGAAACTTTTTTAACAAGACCTTGTATGTAGAACATGTCTTAAGAGCGAGAAAACTGCGTATCATTTTTATATCAAAGTGATATTCTTGGTCTCACTTCATTGACTACTTTAGGTGTTCTAGGTACTAAAGAATTACAACTTTGCTCCATAAAGGTCCTTTCTGACTTCATAAACAAAATGGGAGACCCTAACAGATACAAGAAGTTTGTTATGGATTTAGAGCTTGGTACAAAATGCATTTAGCAGGGCTGCCACGATTGTCGAATCCAATTTGGAAGAAGAAGAATCTCAGATAAAATAAGATTGCTATTGCAGCGCATTTTAATATGCAAAAAAGTTATAAACGTATTTTATTTCTTGCTGGACTTCTAGAATTTGTTTCTTCGAAAATAGAAGATCTCAGAGAATGTATAATCTCAATCTCTCTCTCTTCTGATATCAATTATGACACTTCAAATATGCAAGAAGGCTACTACATAGAAAGCAGTTCATATTTTCAAATACATTTATTTTTTTTAATAATGTTAGATTTGTTTTGCTTTAATAATGTTAATTATTAAATTTATTTGCTTTAGATTTGTTTTAATTATTATAACATTATTAAAACAATTAGATTTGTATTAATAATGTTAATAAATCGATAAAGTGCAGCTGGTAAAATTCAATATCTTGCATATTTGTATTTGCGATAAAATGGAGTGGAAAAAAAATAATCAAAAATAGAAGCTGAGGTTTCTTATTTCTTTACAATCAAGATAAATGTCTCAGTGGCGTCATCTATAAATTAAAAAAACTAGCTAAAAGTGATGGGTAATATATCGTACTTCATTACCAAAATTTACTGCATAAATATATTCTGAAATAAGTATGCTGCATAAATATAATGTAAAATAATTGTAAGTTTACAATGAATGCTTTTATTTTGTTAATGGTAAAATAAAGTAGCAAATTTTAAATAAAAATGAACACAAAATATTTCACAAATTTATGTTGAGACTTTAATTTAATATTATAGTAAATTTTAAGAAGGGAAGGATAAACTTTCCAAACATTAAGTACAGTAAACTCAATAAAAAAACTTTTAAAATCTATTTATCATCGAATATAATTATTAGCTTTAAATCGTTATAGTCAACCCTCCTATAACGCAGTGAGTGCGTACCGCGTTATATGGAAACTGCGCTATAAGAAACTCGGATTTAACCGTACAAACCAGGCTATCATTTTCTTATATGAACTCTCCAATTCAATAAATTATAAATTAAAATAATTCATAATTTAAATTATAAATTATTTTAATTTATAATTTATCTTGTCTTATAAATTTATTGGTCTCCATATAACGCGGTACGAATGATGTGATTTGTACTAATTCTGAGTTTCTTATAGCGCGGTTTCCATACAACGCGGTAGACGGTTTCCATAGAACGCGCTACGAATTAGCCTGGTTTGTACGGTTAAATCCGAGTTTCTTATAGCGCGGTTTCCATATAACGCGGTACGCACTCACCACGTTATAGGAGGGTCGACTGTAAATTATTTTTATTGAATTGAAGAGTTCATATAAGGAAATGATAAATAAAATGAAACAAAAATTAAACTAAAAAACTGTTTTACAACAAAAACAAGAAAGACTTTTGTAAAGTTGTGTAATCTTTCAACACTCATCCTCGCTGTCAGACATGAGTCGCCTTCTTTTAATGGGCAAAATATCTTTCTCACTTGGTTCATCTTCACATTGGTTTTCGATTGTAGCTTTTTTTTTCTAATTCCACTAAAACTTCTCTATAAAGAGCTAAGCGATTTCTTAACTCTCTTTTTGTCCATAGCACCGTTGAATGATCAGTTTGAATGAAATGAAGTTCTAATTCTGTAGCTAAATATAGCCATTTTTTCACATCTTGTAAATGGAGATTTAGCCACCCATTCGTTTTTATTCCCGTTTACCAAAATATTTGAGGCGGGTGCATCAATTAATTCCAACAGTTCTTCCTCATCTAAACTTTCTTCCCCGAGTACTAGTTCTCTTACATCCTGATGGTTTACTGCAAATTCTTCATCGCTTAAACGAGAAGCAATGTCAACTATTTCTGTAACTGGGAGTGAAATTGTAGAATCATCTTGTATTGCTTGAACCATTTGAGGTAAAAGAGGTTTCCAACACGCATTAAGCGTTGATGGTTTAATTTCCGCGCAAGCCGATGACACGGTTCCAATACAGTCTTTTTTTATTTTATTATTATTTTACAGTTACATTATCATGTAATGTTGTCCAATTATAAACCCCAAATTAAGCAACAAAAAGCTAAACGAATGGAGGGTGCAGACAAAAGCTTAAAAAGAATTGGTCACCCACGAGACATACTGCGAAAGAGCTCTGAGACGACTGAAACCGATGCCGTAAACGGCTAAGAGATAAGCTTGAATGTTTTTGTAAACATATCCAGTTAAAACCATCCATTGGGTGCACAGAAAGAACTGATGGGACGTTATAGGAGGGCTGTCGCAATTTCAGCTCCGTGTTATATGGAAACCGCGTTCTGAGAGTACCGCGTTACAGGAGGGTTGACTGTACTTATTGTGAACCAAATTATTGTTTCCAATTCCTTATTGTGAACCAAAGAAAACAACTATAATGTATGGAAAAAAGGATAAAATATAATTCAGAGCAAAGAAGTAATAAGACATAATATCCTACAAAATGTATCGTTTAAAAGGAAATAACTCATTTCACATAAAATCGATAATCAGAAAAGTTGTAAAGATATAAACTTGGGGTATTTGGCAGCTGTATTATTGAGAAATACAGATGTTAAATTAAATTTCAAGCATATAAATAACACAGAAATTTAACTAACAAAATTAATACATCATTATACTTATCAAGTTATCTGAAATGTTCTTATCGATAAACTATTAGCTTTTTTTAAACTTTCAGGTGTAACAAAAGAATTAAGACATTCACAAAATAAAACTAGTTTTGTAATGTGTAAAATATTTAATTTTATGTAGCTCTGTATTCAGATGTAAAGATTTTTACAAAATTGCATATATACATATACAATATCATTGAAATGAGGTATCAGAATTGAATCTTAAAATTTTTTAAAGTAGAATATATTTATGACTACTGTGTTTATTGTCTTATTGAGTCCACTTTTTTCATTCTATAATTAGAATAAAAAATTGGACTCAATAAAGTAAACTATAATTTTTGTGTGCGTTTTAAAGCAGTAAAAAATACAATAATGAATATAAGCCATATTTACATTCATTGATGATTATCAATTAATTTATTAAAATTACTATATTTAACAATATTACTTGAATTAAATTAAAATTACTATATTTAAAATATTTTTATATTTAGTAAAAATATTTATAAACAATATTTTTAACAATTTTATAACAAATATTACTAAACAATATTTTTTTAAAATTGTTACTACATTTAACAGAATTGTTCTTGTAAGTAATAGCATCAGAATGGTGACATTTGATGTAGACACTTTTCTAATTTTTCTATGCAAAAGTTAAACACATAATCAATGTAAGGGCAAACAAACCAAAATATATCAATTAAGCAATGAAGTTAATTGTTCCCAGGAATTTAAAACCTTGTGGAAAACCGGGAGGATTAAAATTCATTCATTCATATAAGATATATGCTAGGAGAAACTACCACCTCTCTATATCTTGACTCATTTTGCTCCAATGGAAGGTTCTTGAAATTTCTGTCGAGTCTTCATTACTCCCAAGTGGTTTCCAATAGAGTTGCTATGAAGTCCTTTAAAAACAGGTGAAGTTCTTGATTTTGTAACAACAAGCTGACATTTGAAGTAACGTCCACCATCGAAATCCCATTTCCAGTATAACACGCCATTTCTAATATGGAGTGCGAGTCCAAGACTATTTAGTAGTGGTACTGTAGGAGGAGATATCCTGCCAACTTGGTCTCATACTGGAAGATTCCTGTAATTCCAAAATTGGATTTACATCTGTATCTTCTCTTTGGGCTTCTCTGAATCCTTCATCACTCCACGCATATTTTTTCGACGTCAATGAAACAGTAGCTTGGAGCACCGAAGGATTTATTAGTTGACTTTTCTCAATCCTAGAAGAATATAGGCAGCTTTCGTTACCAAGTTTCCTTGATAATGCATCTGCATTTCCATGAAGAATTCCTTTTCAATAAAGTAAGTTTCCTTGTTGTGATGGAAAATTATTGATACTATCTCTAGGTATCGGACAATTTCACGGAAGTGTCCGCTGTCCAACACTTACACTCCGATAATTTACAGATTTTCCGTCGCAAATTTTCAATTCGCTTTACGAAATCAGAGTCCAAATCAATAACAGAGATTGCGCTGATTAAGTGTCGGTCCCTTCGGTTGGTCTTGCAGTGATTTGGATGTCGTAAGTCGGATATTTTATATCACCGACGGAATTGTTGAATAGAATACTACTCCATAAAAGTGAAAAAACTTTTCTTAGCAGTAGGAGGTGAAGTGCTCGCTACAAGAATACCGGTAAAGGTTACAAGATTATACAATCAGTTAGTTACAATACAGTTACAGTTTCCAAACAAGGTTGAGTAATTTACATGAGTGCATAAAGTTATTTTTCCGTGCCGCCAGGTTGGCGCGCCAGGTCGGGAGTTGCGGTGATACACTACTGGCCATTAAAATTGCTACACCAAGAAGGAATGCAAATCACAGAACGATATGTATTGGACACATACATTATAGTGGAAAGAACAAGTGATTAGATTTACAGGAAATTAAGATGTATAGATCTTGAGAAATCAATATCCAGAGCAGCCACCTCTGGCTGCAATAACAGCATTTATCCACCTAGGCATGGAGTCAAAAAGAGATTGTATGGCATGTACGGGGATTTCAGTTCATGCAGCTTCAACACTATGCTACAGTTCATCGACAGTAGTGGATGATGAGTGATGGCGTGCCAATCGCTCGGCAACCATTGACCACACGTTCTCAATTGGTGACAGATTAGGAGAACGTGCTGGTCAGGGTAACAGTCAAACCTGTTCTGTATCAAGGAAGTTCAGAACAGTACGGGCAACATGTGGTCGTGCATTATCCTGTTGAAACAAAGCATTAGGGAGGCCTTGAAGATAGGGCAGAACCATGGGCCTTAACACATCGGAAATGTAACGGTTGCTGTTCAAAGTGCCGGTAATGCGAACAAGAGGTGATCAAGACGTGTATCCAATGGCAGCCCATACCATCACTCCAGCAGATGGGCCAGTATGGCGATGTCCAATGCAAGCTGGCAATGCGTGTTCTCCACGATGCCTCCAAACACGGATGCGGCCATCATGGTCCTGTATACAGAACCGAGATTCATCTGTAAAGATGACGTGATGCCATTCCCGCGTCCAGGTTCGTAGCTGATCACACCATTGAAGGCGCTCCTGTCTGTGACGCAACGTCAATGGTAGCCGAAGCCATGGTCGCCATGCAGACAATCCATACTGCTGCAAACGTCGTCGAACTGTTCGAGCAGAAATTTGTTGCCTTGCAAATGGCTCCATTTCTCGACTCAGGGTTCGTGACGTGGCTATACGATCACGTCACGAACCCTGAGTGAACCATGCGGATAAGATATCTGTCTTCTCAGCTGTTAGTGATGGGGGGTCGCTGATATCCTGCATGACGTTCCGTATGATTGTCCTGAACCCATCGATTCCATATTCTGCTAACAGTCATGGGGTCTCGACCGACGCGAGCAGCAATATTGCGGTAGGATAAGCCGCAATCCCGGTAGGCTATAATCTTTCCTCGATCAAAGTCAGACACGTGCTGAAAGGCATTTCTTCTTCTTACACGAGGCATTACAACAACTTTGTTTGCCGAAACAACATTGAAACGGAAATTGAGTATGAGAAAACTGCTGTCAAATCTCTGGTTTTATATAAATTGTAGATGTCGCTACTGTCGCCTGCTTTGTATGAATGCGCTGAAAATCAAATCATTTGCATATCACAGCAAGTTCTACCTGTCATGCAAATTTCACGTGTGTGGTGTGCCGCTTTTCTGGTGTAGCAATTTTAATGGCCAGTAGTGTATATGGCATGGCCACCGTAGTACCCCCTTCCCAGTGTAACGATTAGTTTAGTTGTGCGGCAAAGTGCATACGACGTGCCGACCGGGTACGTTGATTTCTGTCCGATGCTGTAATCTTAGGAGGTAAGTCTTTTGTGTTGAGCTCGTTGCTTGGTTGTAAAGGAGTCCGTTGGTTGCTGGGGAGGTCCGTTGGTTCCTGTTCGCATAAGAGGTAGGCTGGCTTCACTCTGTCCACTGAGATGAAAACCTCTTTGTTGTTCTCTAGTACCTTGAACACTTTGTCCGTTTTGTCAAGGACCGGGAACGGCCCATCATAAGGTGGTTGTACGGCGTCATGCCGTATGAAGACGTGAGTGCATTTTTTGAGATCTTGTGGAATGAATATTCTATCCTTCCCATGATTGGTGGTTTTTGGTGGTGAAAATGCGCTTATTATGTTTCTAAGGTGGTTAACAAAATCTGCAGCGTTGACATCTATTTTGCTAGGAACGAAAAACTCACCAGGCAACCTCAAAGGGCTGCCGTACTCTAGCTCTGCGGTTGACGCTTTGATTGTTTCACGAAATGCAGAACGTAAACCCAGCAGTGCCGTTGGTAGGACTTTTGTCCAACGATTGGTGAGTCGAGGTTCAGATAGCCGAGACTTAAGAACAGATTTCAAAGATCTATGCCAATTTTCCACTAAGCCATTAGACTTGGGGTGGTATGCAGTGGTATGGATATGCTTAATACCTAAAAGCTGTGTGAGAGCTCGAAACAAGTAGGATTCAAACTGTCTGCCCTGATCAGTAGTCACTACACTGGTTACACCAAAACGAGCTACCCAACTGGCGTACAAGTTTTTAGCAACTGTCTCAGCGGTTATATTAGAAATAGGACACGCTTCCACCCAACGGGGTATATCTATCAATCATTGCTACACAATATGTGTATCCTTCGGAAGGCGGTAGTGATCCGATGAGATCTATGTGCATGTGATCGAAACTTTTATCCGGTACCCGCGCGCGTATTCTGTTTGTTGGGCTGCTAGTATGTCGGTGAATCTTTGTTCTTTGGCATGGAATGCACGCGCGTGCCCAAGTTGTAACGTCTTTCCGTATGTTTGGCCACACAAAACGTGATGTCAAGAGTTTTACTGTCGCTTTTACCCCTGGGTGAGCCAAATTATATAAAGTTGTAAATGCAGTTTTTCGAAATTCCTGGGTAAGATATGGGCAGATCTTTTTATCTGAAGTATCATACAAAAGTTGCACTTCAGTTTCAGGCTAAGTCATGTTTTGGAATTTTAAACTTGTGTTTGATTGAAGTAGCTCTTTCAATTCAGAATCATTGCTTTGAGCTTGGGCCACGTGGACATAATTCAACGCAGTAGGGAATTCTAACGAATCAAGCCTCGATAACATGTCAGCTGGTGTATTGTCTGAACTTTTAACAAACCGAATATCCGGGAAAAACAATTTCTGTTCCGGATGCAAAAACTTGCTTTATCGATACCAAAAATTGGAGTTGGAGTTTCGTGTTGAAATTATCGTCTGACTTTGGCTCATTATTTGATTGACTAAGATTGAGTATTTTTGTTCTTTTATTTTTACTATTTAAATTTTTAATTTGTTATTTTTTTCTTTATTATGGATTCAAAATGATTGAAGCTGAGACTGAAATGATTTACACGGTTTGCGATTTACGCATTCCAAAAATAAATACTTCAAGATTATTGACTTTCGAAGATTCTATTCCACAACTAATCCAGTTAGCTGCGGAAAATGGTATAACTAAGTTCTTCATTTTCCTGTCTCCCACTGATGGTACTGCATCTATTCCAAAGAAACCTTATAATTTAAAGCAAGAAATAATTCAACTTGTAAAGAATCACAAGAAAATAATACAAATTCAACACACCCGTCAAGGTAAGCTTCTATTCGAAACTAATTGCCCAGATGCTGCTGTTGAAATAAGCAAGATAAATAATATTCTTGGAGTTCCTGTTAACTCCAGTTTTCAACCTGAATACATTTCTTCAAGATTTCTTATAAAAGAAATAAATGTAGATTTACCTTTATATCTTGTTGCTGAAGAAATTGCGCAAAATGGCTTAACGATATTAAGCTTACAAAGATTTACAAAAAAGAATTCTGAAGAATTGAGTGAAAATATTTTAGTGAGCGTCATTGGACATCATTTACCTCAAACTATTAATTTATTCTATTCCATCATTCCAATTTCTCCTTTTATTGACAACGTTCGTCAATGTGGAAAATGCTATAAATTCACTCACCCTACGAAAAAATGTACACAAGAAGTCTTCCTATGTAAAAACTGTGGAACATTCCATAAAGACTCTCCCTGTACCAATGAAACACCTAAATGTATAAACTGTCAGGGAAATCATGCAGCTAATGACATTTCCTGCCCTACGAGGCTTGAAGAAAAAAATTCTTACAATTTAAAAGCTTGAACCACCTTCCATTTATTGAAGCGAGAAGGCGTTATAATAAATCTTTAAAAACCAGTTACTCCAGTGTAACCAAAAGTCATCTTCCTTTCGTGCCGAATCAAAATGAAATAACTGATATTGTTAAAAAAGCAGTGACTGAAATGGCTTCTATTTTTGAAGCAAAATTACTGGCGATACAGGCTAGACAAGATCAAATGATTCAACAAATGTTCTCATTTATGATGGAATGTATGCGAACAAGTTCGAATCCAGCTAGATCAGTTTCTAGATCTCCTCCAAGAAAGAGTCGTGCAAGATCTATCCAGTCAAGAAAGATAAGTCCAAAAAATTCTGTGAATCAGCAAATAATATCTCCCGAACAACCTATTATGAAATCTCCTCAACCAAATATTAAATATGCAGAACCTAACATTAAAGAAAGAATTGAACCAGGAAGAAGTCGTAAAAAACATTCATAATTTTTTTAATATTCTTTTACTACGAGCGCACCTTTTTTTTGATTTTCAATAACTGTTCAGGTTTTTCGTTTATATTTAATGTTCAATTTAATTTCTTGGAATGCAAGAAGCGTTCTATCTAAGCGCCCGTATGTAAAACTTCCGTATTTTCAATCTTCCGAGGTCCTAGCAATTCAAGAAACGTTTCTTAAAAATTCCGACTTATTTCAAATTTGTAATAAAACAATAATTAGATTAGATAGGCAAGATGGCCGTGGTGGAGGACTTCTTTTTGCTGTTGATAAATCTCTACCTGTGCAAGTTTTAAATATATCCTGCTCAGAAGATAACGATACAGAAATATTAGCTATAAAAATTACTATATCCAAATCATCTCTTACTTTAGTAAATGTATACATTCCACACGGTAAATTTTCAAGTTCTTTGTTCCATAGCATCTTATCTAATATTCATCCTCCCTTCATAATAATTGGAGACTTTAATATACGAAGTTCGGCGCTTGGTAGTTATTCAAACTCTCCCGATTCTTCAGAATTCCTCGATTGGATACTGGATAGCAACATCTGTCTTTTAAATACCTCTCAGCCTACTCACTTCGGACTCCACCATAGACCATCCCTTATCGATTATAACTTTGTATCTCCTGATATTTTTCCTTTTTGTACTTTCTCAGTCAGTTCAGATAGTTATGGTAGTGACCATGTCCCTGTTCAAACAAGTGTTAAAATCTACAATAACGATTATTCGAAAGGTACTTCCCGCAATAGAATTTTATGGTCTGGCTTCTTCAATTCAATGAACACTGAAATTGCTAATAACGGACTAGTTTCTGTAGATCAATTCCAAATTTTATGCAAAAACCATCTTGATAAATTCAGGAAAAAACAAATCTTTCCGTTAAAGTCATATCCTCCGTGGTGGACATCGGAATGTTGTTATCTTTTGGGTAAAAAAAGAAAACTTTGGAGGAAAGCGAAAAGTTCTCTTAATCAGACTCTGTGGATACAGTACAAGCGAATTTCTGCAAAACTTCATCAGCTTCTTCTAACCCTTTCCAGAAATTTCTGGGATAAAACTATAACAAACGCTGGAATATCTAAGGACATTTATTCTATTCTTAAAAAGCTTAAAAATAGATCTACTGACTCACCAACTCATCATCTACTAATTTCTAGCGAAACTTCAATTATTTCGGACCCTGTTGTTCAGGCTAACTTATTTGCCAAATTTTATTCTCGTCAATCGGCAACTGAAGTATTACCTCTTGATTTAAGTTCAAACTTTGATTTAGAATATAACTCTGCATTCTCGCTCTCAGAACTCCAATTGGCGATTTCTAAATGCAAAAATACTTCAGCTGGTCCTGATTTAATATCTGCTAAAATTTTAAAGGGTCTATCAAATATAGCTTTACGATCCCTTTTGTCACTCATAAATAACTCTTGGTTAAGCGGTATTGTTCCCCCGTCTTGGAAAAAATCCATCATAATTCCTATAATAAAACCTGGGAAAGATACTACTTCAGTGAATTCTTATCGCCCAATATCTCTTACAAGCGTTCTATGCAAGGTCATGGAACGCATGATATTAAATCGTCTAATAAATCACATCTCCCTTTCTAAATATTTTCATCAAAATCATCATGGATTTATGCCTCATAGAGGTTGCGATAGTGTTCTTTCTATGCTTCATCATCATATTATTGCTTTACGCTCACAGAGAAAATATATCATATGCGCAACTGTAGACATATCTCAAGCTTATGATTCAGTGTGGCCAGACGGTCTTATTTATAAGCTCCTCCAATTTGATATCAGAGGAAATGCTGCTCATTGGATATTGGATTCTTTATCGGATAGAAGTTTTAAAGTGAAATGGCGTGGAACTTTATCTCAACCCACTTTCTCTAATAGAGGTGTTCCTCAAGGCAGTGTTCTTTCTCCCTTTCTTTTTATGATTTATATGTCAGATATTTACGAAGTTCTCTCTCCTAACATTAAGTGTTTTATTTATGCTGATGACATAATCCTTTTGGCTGCTCATACATCACAAGAAAGTCTACAGCAAAATATGCAGACTGCAATCATAAAACTCGAACAATGGTGTGATGAATGGAAACTAAAAATTGATTCCTCAAAATGTTCAGTTATTGATTTCTCTTCCAAAAAATATCCTGTAAATTTTGAACTAACTATCAACCAATTACCTATTTCTTGGTCTAAGCACATAAAAATTCTGGGCCTCTATTTTACTAATAACTTAACCTTCAAGTATAATTTTCAAATGAAAAAAAAATCTATCCAGAAGAAAATTAATGTTTTAAAAGCAATTGCAGGTAACAGATGGGGAGCAAAAACTAATCACTTACTTCAAATTGTTCAGTCCTTCATTACAAGTAGCCTCGATTATGGATGTCATGTATTTACATCTGCGAGCTTATCAGACCGAAAAATCTTGGATCCGATATATCACTCAGTTCTTAGAATTGCTACAGGCCTTCCTCGCTGGACACCAATTCCACTTCTTCTGAAAGAATCAGGGGTCTTACCTCTTACTGTAAGACAGAACTTTCTCTCTACAAGGATGTACATTAGAAATCTTGCACTTTCTACTAGATCTCCATGTGGTAGTTTGTGGGAATCAATGCCATGCAGCCGTATCTCGGGTGCTCTTCCTCTATCTTTGCGAGTGAAAAAATGGCTTGAAGAAAATGGAATTCAAGAATCACATATTTTAAGAGTTCCTGCAAAACCTACTTCTGTTAATAATAATTTTAAAATATTTCTTAGAAAATATACTTTTCAGACTAAAAATCTTCCAACAAATACTATCAATGACCTCTTTGAAATGCATAGTACTTCTGAATGGTCCAATCACATATTATTATTTACTGATGCATCTAAAATAGAAAATAAACTTGGAATCGCTGTTTATGACAGCAGTAATAACTCCTTTGTTTCCGGGCAAATCAATAACTCTAATTCCATCTTTACAGCTGAGGCTTTGGCTTTATATCTGGCGGTGACTAAATTCTGTATTTCTCCCTCCAACTATATCATATTATCAGACTCCTTATCCTGTCTAAGAAGTTTGGAAACTCTCTCAACCTCTTCCCCAACCATCATTCAACACATCGGATCAGCTTTAGGAAATGCAACTAAGATTTGCAAATCTATTCAATTAGTTTGGATTCCTGGTCATTCCGGAATTGCAGGGAACGAAAAAGTAGATGCTCTTGCAAAATCGGCCATTAATAAAAGTTATATTCTGCACTCAATTTCACCTGAAGACCTTATCCAAAATATAAGAAACATTTTTATCAATTATAATAACAACGAATGGAAAAATAGTAAATATGCCTCTAACTTTTCGCACATGTCTTCTATCACGAAAATTCACCGCAATTATATTAATTCTCGCCTTGAAGAAGTGTGGCTAGCTAGAGTTAGAACTAGATCTTTTCCGACAAATGCTAAATTACACAAATTTAGACTTTCTTCAACAGATAAATGCTCTTGTGGAGAAAGAGAAACCATTGATCACATAATGCTATCGTGTCCTCGATATGATCAAGCAAGAAATTCCTTAAGAGAAAAACTTGGAATTGGAGCTCTTTCTTTCTCTTGGATTTTAGATTTGTCAACGAGTCCTAAAGAGAAAATTGACGCAACAATTTCTTTTTTGAAACAAATTAATAGATTCTAATTTTTTTCTCGTGTTTGTTTTTCCAAGCGGCCTTATTTCCCCTTCATTTGTCAATCAACACACCGTGCTTATCTTTTCGTTTTTATTGTCTTTTTTTCAAAATCACCAATCCATCAATTTTTGTTTAGGTTTCAAATAAAAACTCAATCTTACTCAATGCGAGCTATAAGCCTATGAGCATAAAGCTCCAAAACAGTTTTTTGTCATAACCTAACCTAACCTAACCGAATATCCGTACTAAATTGTCCGATTAAGTCCAGATACCTTAACTGACGAGGAGTGTACTTGTCTAGCTTTTGTTTGAACGCAAATGTTAAGGGTCTATGGTCTGTATAGATAATAAAGTATCGACCCTCTAACATATGTTTGAAGCTCCCTATCAAAAGTTGACCATTTCTGCTGACCCAGAGTAAGCTTAGCCGAAAAGAATGCGAGCGGTTCATACTTCGGTGAATCTACATTTTTGCTCTGGTTTAACGTTGCTCCTGTCGCCCTATCACTGGCATCGCAGAAAAGCATTAATTGCGCTTCAGGACAAGGATGAGCTAACATAGCGGCGTTCGCCAGTTGTTGCTTACACAGTTCAAATGCAGCAATTTGTTCGGTACTCCATATTAATGCGTTTTCTTTTTATTATTTTTAAGCATTTCATTTAATGATGCTTGCATATGTGCAGCATGTTTGGTATTACGCCTATAGTAATTTAGTAAACCTAAAAATCGTTGAAGTTGTTTTACTGTTGAGGTAATGGGCAATCGAGTATAGGTTTCACTCTGTCAGAGAGAGGTTTAATTCCATTTTTGCTGACAGAATATACTAGAAAAGGAAGTTCGGGAACTCCGAAAACACATTTACCTAAATTTATACGAATGCCGTAATCTGTCAGGCGCTTGAGTACCATTACTAGATGTAGTTTGTGTTCCGATTTGGAATTGCTTGCGATTAATATATCATCTAGGTATGCGAATACAAAGTCAAATCCACCTAAGACTTCATCAATAAACCTTTGGAAAGTTTGAGCTGCATTGGCCAAACCGAATGGAGTCAATAGAAATTCAAATAATCCAAAAGGTGTAGTGATTGCAGTTTTGTGGACGTCGTCCGGGTGGACAGAAATTTGATGATAAGCTTTTACCAAGTCTAATTTTGAAAAGATTACTCTATTATGTAACTGATTCGAAAAATCTTGAATGTGGGGGACCGGATACCTATCAGGAATAGTAATTCTGTTAAGGGCTCTGTAGTCACCAGTCAGACGAAAGTCGGTACCTGATGACTTAGGTACTAGATGCAAGGGGGACGACCCATTTGACATACTAGGTCTACATATGCCTTGCTCTAACATATATTCAAATTCTTTCTTGGCAATTGCCAACTTTGTGGGATGTAATCTGCGCGGCTTTGCAAATACAGGCTGCCCGTTAGTTGTAATACGATGTGTTATAGTATGCTTTATTATTCGCTTTGAAGGGTATGGGCGAATTACCTCATTGTATTTTTCCAAGATCTGCCTAAAAGGAAAAGTATCCGTAATTAAAGTTACACGGGATACATCGGTTTTACACGATGTAATTCAATTAGTATTACCATCTCTAAGACATGCATGCTTCAAATCAATAAGTAAACCGAAATGCTTGAGAAAATCTGCACCAATAATAGGTTTATTTACATCAGCAATTATAAAATACCAAGAAAACTTTCTGTGAAGATTCAAACTTAGAGTTAGTAACTTAATTCCGTAAGTTTTAATTGTAGAGCCACTAGCTGAATATAACTTAAAGTTGCCATTACTCTGCTTCGAAAACTTGCATTTTGAGCGTGGTAAAACGCAAATGTCACTACCACTGTGTGTGTCGACTAGATAAGTTAAATTTGCAATTGGGTCTGACACAAAAAGGCGGCTTGTATTGCCGAATTTGAAATCGCATTGTGCCAGGTCATACGATTTCGTTATTAGTTTTCCGATTTTGTAAATGAACAAGGAAATTTGCAACGTTCAGCAGCCGAACCGAATTCGAAATGATACCAGCACTGATAGCGAGTTTTTCTTTTGGGTGTTCGAAAGAGTTGGCGGGGAGGAGAAACTCAATTTTGCAGGTGCCGTGATTTGCGCCGGCGACCTCCAGATAAACTTTTAATTTGTTTTCCAAGTTCCGCAATTTACATTTGTAATTCGCTTAATTCGCAAGATGAATTTTTAAAAACTTGAATTTCTTCAACAATCGTGTTTGAGGTATCGTGGATTTTATCGGCCATTATAGCAAGCTTGTTGAGCTTATCCTCGGAAACTGAAATAATAGCTTGAGATTGAGGAGATAGACGCTGCAACTGAAGCGTTTTTAGGAAATCTTCACTTAAAGTTTTACCCGCCAATTGCCTCATCTTGCGTAGTAAGTGAGAAGGCTTGTCGTCTCCTAGAATTAGTTCTGAAATTAGAGTTTTAATACGTCGTTGCTCTAAATCTGAGAACTCCTCAACGAGTCGAGAGTTTAAAGTTTCATATTTATTTTCCTCAGGCGGCGTGAGCACAATATCACTAACGTAATTTAAAATATCCGACGTTAAAGCGGAAATCACTGAATAATATTTAGTCGAGTTCTGTGTAATACCGGAAACTATAAACTGTGCCTCTATATTTGCAAACCATAGCACGGGATGTTTATCCCAGAAGGGGGGTAATTTTAGGCTCACTTTAGTTATATCAGCCTCCGCCCCGTCGTTTGACATGATAACAGCGACGTAAGAAACTGCCTGTCACAAAGTTTGACAGATAATCTATTACCTTTGGTGAAGATACTGCAGTTTTTAGATTTTTCTTCTCTATAGACTCATGAAGTGGGAAATTATCATTGAGATTCCTCCAGCGCGAGACATTATTCCAACGTAGTAAAATTGTTCGGGTCACCAGTGCAGTGATTATAGATGTCGTAAGTTGGATATTTTATATCACCGACGAAATTGGTGAATAGAATACTACTCCATAAAAGTGAACAAACTTTTATTAGCAGTAGGAGGTGAAGTGCGTGCTACAAGAATACTGGCACAGGTTACAAGATTATACAATCAGTTAGTTACAATACAGTTACAGTTTCCAAGCAAGGTTGAGTAATTTACGTAAGTGCATAAAGTTAGTTTTCCGTGCCGCCAGGTTGGCACGCCAGGTCGGGAGTTGCGGTGGTGTATGGCATGGCCACCGCAGTCTACTGTTTAGTTTCTATCTTAAGTGCGTAGGCTAAAGCAGATCCGATATCTTTGATATCGGTGAGCCTAAATGCTTTCTGTGTCTCCAGATCCCGCACAAACTCGATGAAGAGCTGAAGAGCCGGATCTTGACGTATCTCAACTTTGCAGTCCGAAAACGCTAGATGGGAAAATAGCTGAACATCGGCAGCCAATTCTTGCAGACTTTCACTCGTTTTTCGATAGCGATATTTTAGTTGGTTATATTCTTTAGTGCATTTCTCTCCAAACCACAACTCAAGCGCACTCGATAGGGCTCTAAAATCCTACCTTCGCTCTTACGTAAGGATCTCGAGGATGTCGACCAAGTCTCTTTTAAAGAAGCTGCCACGTGAAAAACTCAGGCTCGGGAATTCCATCCATTAACTTCCTCTACCATTGTAAACTGGGTTTTGTACTCTTGTCAGGATGTTTCTCCTTCAAATGTGGAGAATTTAATCGTGGCTAGGAAAGGCACGAATGCACTGTTGGGTTCCTCTGTCTATTTGACATTTGCTACCTCATGCTTTCAATCTCCTTATTCCCTTTCTCAAAAGATTCTTCAACATTTTCTTCTATCTATAACTGAAGTTACCTTATCTTTCATTGCATTTATCTTCTCCTAAATGATGTTGGAGGATTCTTCTTTAACATTTACAATGTCCTTCGTAAGCTCCTCCTGTCCGAATATTATCTCTTTCATTCTCTTGGTTTTAATCTCTTCGTGTGCATCTTACATCACTTTCTGTTAAGCTTTCATCTCCTGTCCAATTTGGTTTTAATCTCTTCCTGTGCATCTCACATCACTTTCTGTTAAGCTTTCATCTCTTTCTGTAAAGCTTTCATCTCCTGTCCAATTTGGTTTTAATCTCTTCCTGTGCATCTCACATCACTTTCTGTTAAGCTTTCATCTCTTTCTGTAAAGCTTTCATCTCCTGTCCAATTTGGTTTTAATCTCTTCCTGTGCATCTCACATCACTTTCTGTTAAGCTTTCATCTCTTTCTGTAAAGCTTTCATCTCCTGTCCAATTTAGTTTTAATCTCTTCCTGTGCATCTCACATCACTTTCTGTTAAGCTTTCATCTCTTTCTGTAAAGCTTTCATCTCCTGTCCAACATTCATCGCGGTTTTCATTTCCTCCTATCCAGTACTCATCTCGGCTTTCATCTCAATCATCTGCTCAGCCAATTTTTGTAGAAGAATTTTCTTTTTATCCATCTCCTAGTGATATGCTGCCTCAACTCTTCAATCCCGTTTGTGACACCAATTGTAACGCGCTTTGGAGTCCGTATTGATTGACAGCTGATAAAACAAACTCTTTAAAATCACAAGACTTTTATTCGTAGTAATTCTCAGCAGGATACAGAAAATTACATCTGCAGAAATCACGATTACACGGATACAATTCATCTAATTCTACAGGAAACAGCTACCAACCACAGCAATCACAGAAGTCTCTAATAGTATGCACTATAGCAGGGGTGGTCAAGCTCCTTGACAGTCTGAGCCAATTTTCAAAATTTGAAATTTTTCCAGAGCCACAGTTAAATACGTATTTAAAAGGTATGCAAAAAATCAGGTATTAAAAAAAATTTTTACAGAAATTATATTTATTGAAATCATAAATGAAAGCTCAAAATATGTGAATTGAATTTAAATATTAAAAACTCTTGACAATTCTTTAAAATTTGGCGACTAATTGGTGACAGTACTTCTTAGTAATTCTTTGAGTTGTTGGCTAGTTACTACTGATCGGTGTTTGAATTTCACGAATTTTAAAGGGAAATAAAACGATTCACGTAAATACGTTGTTTCGAATATTGAAATATTTCGAAAAGCAGCCTTTTTAATTCATGATACTTCGATTCTGGTATAAATTTCCAAAATTCAGTAATCGGCGTCGACTTATATTTTAATTGTAGAGATCTCTCGAGTGCATTTATCGAAAGCCACAAATAATCCTTCAAGGAGTCGCACCCCTGCCGACTGCCGAGTCGTTTCCATGCCGAGCGGCGATATTTATACTTAAATTGCCGCGAAAAGGCAAAGAGTTTCGCCACGTTTCAGGAATGCACAAAAATATCTCGCTTAATATTGGTCCAAGAGCTTTGGTAATGAATTTTTTCAAAAATATCTGTTTCTCGCCAAGTCACCAAGAATCTCGCCAAGTTGCCAAATCAGTAAAAATGCAGTTTTTAACATAGAATACGCCTAAATTGCTCAATGTTTGCCCAAAATCTAGGTAATTAAGATCTATGAGATATTTTAAAACAAATATAAGTATATAAATTTATAATAATATATTTAGAGAAAAAAACAGCTGAGAAAGGAACTTAGTAGAGCGCTTCAAGCATAAAAACATGAAAATATGCGATGTAGTTATATAGAAAGTTTTTATTATTCAATAATACTTTAGAACATTACTTCAATATTCTACATTTATCCTTAATACTCAATTTCTGACTATAATTCACATTATGTTTTGTTCTTTATTCTGTTGTTTAGCTAAAGGTTATTTCATTTGAAATAAAGGCACGGAATATCTCGTATTATTATTCTTATACTACTTATTGTTCTAAATACTCTGAATATTATATTTACTTATTATAAAATTTAAGAATGCAAACAATTAATTAAAAAGAAAAACTATTTGAACAAATTAATTTTGAAAAATTATGGTAAAATTAACACAAAACAGTAAATTTAATAACCGAATAAAGGGATCATTTTTCTTTAAATACTAATGTGAAATCGATTACACAGACGTAATTCTTAACGATATAAAGAAATTGAGGGCAGTAAGCCATTATTTTTAAGGTCGCATAAGACAAATACTATCGAAAACGCAATATCCTAAAACAATTTGTTAAAAAAGAAAACATCACGGAACCTCATATAAGAATCATGTTCTCCTTATTCTATTAATACATTTCTTTTGTTTACTTTAAGGAAAAATTGATAAGTGTACTTCATTTAATTGAGTATTATTGAAAATTAACGAACTAAATAACTTGTACTACGTTAAGAACAAAATAATAGTATAGACAAATATTTTTTACAGAAAAATCGATAATCTGACAGAAAATGTAAGCAATAGTTTACAACATCGGATTTTATTGGAAATTTCCCCGATATATGATACATAATTGAAAAATTCACTACAAACGTCATATAAAACAAAGCAATTCTTAAAAATGGTTTTCGAATTAGAATACATAAAGGTACTCCCAGGGTCCTCTTCATGGTCCATAATAGGCAACGTTTATAAGGCAAAATTATTAAAAAATTTGACACAAATCTCCTATTATTCCAATGCATAAAAAAGATTCAGATCCAGGACTTGAGCAGTTATGGACCTTTTCCTGGACGAGCAAAATTTGCAAGACCATAGAAAGAATCATCTTCAGTAGATAGAACTGTTTTCTGGAAACCGAGAACATACTGAAAAAAAAAGGCTGGCTTTAGGAAGTGTTGGTCTACAGGTCTGTATTTTTTATAATTTAGTCAAAATGTAAAGGATGCTTTGGGTAGATACACAAATCCTCTGCTCTAAAGTCTGCTTGTGATCTTGTATGAAGAGAGATCCTACTTGCAAATTTATTAAACATCATCATCCACTCCAATATGCTTAATGGTTTAAAGGATTTTTACTAAGCCCTGTGCCCGTGGGCATCATGACACCTGTTGATCGGTCTAGGCACGCCTGCTGCTTGTGCCCAATGATAAAATTTTTCAGCTGACCATTTTCCCATAAAATACTGTAAAATATTTTTTATTTTGATTTTCCAATATTAATGATAAACACAGCAAAGTATTGTTGATCTAATCTATTTCCACTCGCGCTAAGTCATCGCCACACTAATTTCCTATACCTTAAATAAAAGGAATTGGTCCATTTTTATGGTTGCCGTACTACGAAGGTGTATTTCCGAAACTCGTCTCGGTAAAACAGGATAGGAATAACGTTTATTTGTTTTGACCATTTCTTTTTCGATTTATGGTTTCTATGTTCATATTTTTGTACACAGCACATTTACTTCTTTGTAATTTTTAAAAATTTCCTTTCTTTACATTAAAATGAATGGGTCAAGCATAAAACAATGTTCCTTCCCATAATTTTAATTTTGAATGAGTCATGTTTCTTTTAGAGCAGTTAAAATAAATCTTTAGGGTTAAAGGTCAATTTTCACAAGACTTGTGATAAAATCTAAAAGTGCTTTTGTTGCTTCTTTAAAAATTTCTCATATGCTCGCAACGAAGAAAAAGCCTTTCCAGGGTGGTGATTTGTTAAAAGAAGCATTTCTTACTGGTGTTGATTACTTACTCGAAGAACAGTTCTCCTTTGACTAGCAGATTTGTCCTTCGTGACAGACATAATGGAAAAACTATATCGCTTAAACTTGGAACTACACTGAAGGACAAACATATAGCAAGAATGAAAGGGTTATAAATATTTGTTCAGAGCTAAACTAGTTTTGTTGATATCTCAGCTGAAAATGAAGTCTTTTGTGCATTTACAAATGTGGAAAAAAATGATAGGTGACAGTAAAATTGACTTGTCAACATTTGTCGTCAACCTCCAATTGATTCAAGACTAATTTGAAAAACGCTTTTAACAATTTGATATCATCGTGCCTTTTTTTTTTTTGTAAATGGTTTTATTTACCAACTATCCCGTTCACACTGCAGTTTCTTAAACCAATTTTAAATTAAAACTGGTTCAACTTATACACCTTGCTGAAAACAACGCGTTTACACTGTCTTACATTCTAAACTGATTTAAGAAACAATTTTTTTGTTCAGAGAGAGAGAACCTTATTTATTGTTTATTATCATAAATTATATGATATTTTTGAATTTTTTATAGTTGAGCACTTTTATTAAACATTTACAAGCCAAAATAGCATTAATTATGATATTTCAAACGAGGAATACGAAACCAAAGAATGTCGTTGACAAACCTATTTCTTCTCAAACTTAATAAAATTTTTATGCTCATTTAATATTTCTGTGTTATTATTTTTTAAAATTTTGCTTTTCTTATATTTATTTTGATCAGTTTCAGATATTTTAACAAACACTGACAACAAGACAGCAGAAAACAAGATGGCGCTAAATCAGTTGAAACGTATTCAAGTCAGTTCCCCAAACTGATTTAAATCAGTTCGAACTCACTTAAAGTTGCCACAGCGAGAAAGTTCAGTTGAAATTAAAACGCATTTAAAAGTGCAGTGCGAACGGATTATAATCGAAATAGCAACATACATTTCAGAATTACTTCAGGTAAGGAGAGAAGAAGTTAAAATAGTAATTTTAGATCTTCTCAGAATGAAAGTATATATATCCTCAAAACTATTACATCAGATGAAGTACTCTGGAATGTGTATTTGACAGAAATAAATTTCCATTCTTAAAAAGAGCAGCAAATAAAGTCGTTTTTCGGTTCCAGATATTAATGTGAAACATTGCTTTAGACAGTGAATATCATAAAATCAAAATATGGATCACGACTAACAGATGAACACCTTGATCATTGCTTGCGATCAAAAATTTCATTATATTCTCCCAATTATGAAGTGCTGGCCAGTGAAATGTCATGCCAGATTACATTGACCACGTATTCTATATATTTTATAAATAATTTTTATACTTCGTATGCTTTGCAAGCAACTGAGTAATCATTTTTTACACGAGAACATTAATAATAATGCTATTCATATGTTAAATTAATTTTTAAAGTCAAATTATTTTGGTGCATTATATGTGTGATATGTTTTATTAACTATATCCACCAGCTATAAATTTATCTTGAAAAAAAAAGGATAACCGCCATTCGACAGATATTCTGGTATGTGCTCTTAGGTACTAAAAGTTTGGGATCCTTGAACTATATTAATGATCTGGTTTGTAATTGATGATGGCACTCGGTACTTTCAATATGCTGATGACCTTGTCTTGTGAGCTGTTGTTTCCTGAAAAAAAGCTAATAAGATCGTTGAAAGTTCTTTAGGAAAGGCCTTGTTGTTTATTGAGGTCATATTCCGTTTCATATCTGGCTTCAATTGCCTGAATCTATGTTGCATCAATGAATCATTTTTGTACCTGTTGTTGCTCCAGCATGCATTCTTGTACCCAGTTCTAAGTTGGGCTTTAACAGTTAGAAGCAGCCAGGTGAAATGTTCGTGATTTTGAAGCACGGACCAAGCAGAAGACCCCAAATCCTCGGCCTGTCACCCCCAGTGGTATCATTTCACTTTGAGGACATTGCGATCATACCCAGTTTTAATGTGTCCCAGCTGCCATTAGTGAACACGAAGGATATTTGGTTAAGCTAGGATTCGAACTCACTATCTTCCGATAATGAGAATGACCCCCTAGCCAACCAGGCCCATTTTTGTACCTTGTGTCATCTCCATGAAGAAATGAACTTGTCTCACCTGCTTAGGTGTCCTGCTGTCCCTTAGACACCAATCTGAAACATTACTTGATTGCTCATTCTCATTCATAGATTTATAATATTTTTGATGTTCAATCGTCTTTTAATATGCCATTGGAAATAAAAACACAAAGAATAATAAATATTGTTCTAAGACCATTGTTCTCGAACATAAAACTGATACTTGGATAATATTCTTATTCCAGATAAGTCATTCAAAAAAACGATCAGAAAATAAAAACTTTTTTTTAGAAAAACGAAATTGTTACTAAACTGCTCAAGCAAGAGAATTCGGATAGAAAGAATATCTTTCCTAGGGAATTTTATTATTAATGTTAATGATTTTTAAATCAGAAAAACAAAATATTAAAACAACAGATTTTCTGTTGTTGTTGTTGCTTATCCTCCATGTCTGACGGAGTCAGACTAGATCCACGAGTTCGTTGACTGTAAGGAAGTCGAAGACTAAAAGAGGATTGCTAAAGAGATCCTCCCTAGAGAGACCCATGCAATCCAAAAGATGCTCAGGAGAAGCCTGATGATTTTGGCACTTGGTGCAGGTGACGAAAGTTTTCCTGCCCTCGTTGAAAGTGAGGCACTTAATATGACCGCTAGCAAGTCTTGAGAGAACAGTCCGGGTACGTCTGTCACACGGGAGGTCAAGGGACAAACCCAGTTTTGATCCCTTGTACCAATTATGGGTGGGGGTGTTTTCCACTCCTCCGAGATTTTTGATTTTTCCCGGGAGTATAACTGTCGAGTAACAGATTTTCTGAAACCGAATAATGTTCACAGAAATGAATATCTGTTGTTAGATGTTTCAGCTGATTTGTTTTTGAAAAAGTAGAAAAAGGTGAACTATATTAGCCAAGCATATGAAAGTATTCCAGATAGAGAAATAGCAACAAAGTATGTAAAAATCATTAGTCTTATTGGTTGGATTCCTCAATTCAAACATAAATGTAAAAATCCTGATGATAAGAAAATAGAATTGTATGCATGTGAGTTTCAAGAAGCCGAAGTGAAAATAATTTTAATGATTCAAATAAAAAATTTTATTTCAGAAAATGTGATGAAAATTTTAAAACTCTTCTAATCTTCGTGACCAGCAGAGCCTCGTTCGATTGAAAATAAAAAATACCTTTAGAGAAGACTGGTTATTTTCTGCATCGTTTAGTTTTTGCCATCAAAACATGAAGTAGTAAAATTGTTGATTTCTTTTGTCCACGAAAGCACTGTCATGGAGGGAATACAAACTACACTAAACTTTCTTCGAGAAACATAATGGGTACTAAGTTGAAGAAAAGGGGTCAAATTAGTAATATCTAAAGGCATCATTTACAAGAGATTAGCAAAAAAAGTTCGGAAACAATATTTCCACAACTACGAGAAAATCGAGTGAAAGACGATACGGTTTTCCAGGTTACTGAAGTTGATCTGACTCTCTCTAAAAAATATAAAAAATGCTAGATAGGGACTTTTACATGTGCTGTCTACAGAGCAGTATATTTTGAGTTCGTAATTGCTGGTTCTACTGATACATTTTTAAAGGAGATTTGTGACTCATAGAGGAAGATGCTCAACTATAGACAGCGACAATGGCACCAACTGTGAAGGAACTGCCAATTCATTAAAGCACAACTGAGCTAGAACAAAATTTTAAAACATAGAACTATTAATGCTATAGACTGGAAGTTTAGTCCACCTACGGCTTTTTGGAGGGAGAAGCTTGTCCATACCTTAAAAGGACTTCGAATTTGAGTAACCAAGCACTCGTTTGAATGTTTGATCACTCAAATTTGAATTATGAAGAAATGTTGAAAGAGCAAGCAGATTGTGAATCAGCAATTAATTCTAGACAATTAATTTATATTAAAGAAGGTAACTCCATATCTAAAGTAAATTTTCCATGTATGTTTATTCAAGGAATTCACGAGTGTAGCGTTCCAGATACCGACCCTGTTGATCAATAATCATTAACAAATAGGTGGAAATATAGACTAAGTTTTCTTAGAAATGTAAGAAATCGTTTTAGATTGGAGTATTTAGGAGAGCTCATTAACGAGGAAAAATTAAATGAAGAAATTGCTTGCTTGATATTAAAAACATCGTATAGTAGGATTTGCAATAAAAGGAGAGTATATTGCCCATGGGTTACATCACTAATATTATTAAGGGAGAAGATGGACATGGCCCTCTAAAAGTAGACATCAAACCAAGAATTACTTTGACCTAATCTGTAAATTCATCCATTGGCATCAAATTGTCCTCTTCATTTAAAATTAAGGATGCAAAACATGTCGGCACATAGGAAACAGCGATCCATAAAATCATTTGGATATATGGATTCCCAATACAGCAGGAAAAATTAGAATTCCAGAAATGGTAGATTTATAAATATAATTGTTGAAAGCTAAGATGTTAAAAAATTTTGTGTAAGAATTCTTGTAATATTATCATTTATGTTTCTGCCTTGAGTATGTAAATAGTCTTTCGTAGATTTTAACTAAGATAACGATTAAATTTTAATTGTTTTACGAGTTTTAACTAAAATTACTTCGATTACATTTCGAAGTGATATTATTTATTGGTGTCCACATTTTTTTTTGTCGAATTTAAGTTGGTAACTTGATTTGTCTAAATATCATTTCCCATATTCATTAATTTGAAGTCCGGTAGCCTTGAGATAGCGTTTTACGCTCCCAAGGCCCAGTTCCGGTCCTCGGACTGGCCAAGGTCGACTCAGCCTTTCATTTCTTCAGCAGGTCGATAAACTGAGTACCAAGCATGCTTGGGAACTAAACACTGGAGGTTTCGCATTAGGATGACCACCTAATCGGGACATATGCTTCACACCTAAAGTCCTCTCGGTCAAGAGAACAGAGCACGGTAGGCTTTGGCCCACATGGGCTGTCGTGCCACAGAGTTTTGTTATATTCATTAATTTAAATGTAAACTTTCTTAATTTTGTTTATTATTTTTTCAAGACTTCATCTAACACCCCAATTACATTAAAATTGCCTATATTCGAGTAGGAGCAACTCCAATTGACTTAATATTACGTGACATCACAACTCAAGTTGCGGCAATTCCTTAAATCAATTTGCTGAACTTACTCATGGCATATTTCTAATGATGCAAATTAACTAAAATTTAAAATAGCAAGAATATTTTTAAATTATTTCTTTGGAAAAGTCCATAAAAATACATCTTTTTTTACTAATATAAATTCTGTAAATATACCTCTTTTGTAAGGGCTTTATGTTTTCCTAAACTGATTTGCTACGCTAAATCCATGAAAATTTTAGTTAATTTATAAAGCAAATATTTTTCCTGAAATAGATTTTTACGCTAAAAAGTAGAGAACTGTACAGAGGGTAAAATGCGCCAAGCATGCAATAAAATGCGCCTAACTGGCTTAACGGTTCGGAATACGTTTTCATAACGAGATTTTCGTTTTGTGAGCAATTCTTGTGTTTAATGTGTAATTTTATTTGATCAGTTAAAACTGATTTTTAGTAAGGAACTTACTATATACTTACCTGTATATAATCCGCAAGACCTTTTTTTCGGGTAAAAAAAATTAAGTGTCGCATAATCCGCGGCAATTTTTTCGGCAAATATTCAAATATATATATTGCTGATAAAGTGGTGGCAAATAAAAGATACACAATATGATATATAATATAATAAATAGTACAAGTGTAATAAATACTAAATATTTATTGTGAAAACATCTGTTTAGATCCACCTCAACGCAAAGTGCGATAAACTAAAACGACATTCTAATAAAACTTATTTTTTAATAACCTTATTATTATCGATTTTATTTTTTTAATAACTTTTAGAATATTTTAAAAATAAAATATATTTGTTTCGTTAATAATAAAATCAGAAATGGATTATTTTCGAACTGTACATTGGATATATTTTTTCATTTGCACCGCGCATGCTCTGTTTTTAACCTTATATTAACATATATGTCACACAATTTTGTTTCTTTTCCAACTGAACCATAATTTGGTATGGATTCCGACTTCCTCAGTACATTTATAATAAAGGTACCTGTTTATAGGGTAGGCAACCATGCACAACCCATTCATACAAGGAAAGGACAAAGACAAGAAAGAGAGAGAAAGTACATACATGCCCGAACCGGGATTCGAACCCGGGACCTCTCTATCCGCAACCAGGCATGCTGACTACTAGACAGGATGGGCGGCTAAAAAAATTATATGCATATTTTTAATGGTTCCACAAATAATTTTGCAAATTTAAAAGCTAAATAGAAAAATGACACATAAATGCTTTTTTTTTCACATCATTGTAATGATGATTTTCAAGTATTTTCTTTGAAATTTGATTTTAAAAATTATAATTCAAAATTTCGATGGTAAAAAATTCTCAAACTACTAACTTATTTAAATAATTTCTTAACCTCAATGTTAAATAATATTATAATAAAAAGTAAATATAAACTGCTAATTTAAGAACTTAATTTTTTAACTAGAATAAACATCTCTTTTAAAGAGGCAAAAAAATTTTTTATTATAACTACACAAACATATAAATACACACAAACGAATGTTTCCAGTTTATTAAGAGACAATTGTCCCATTATTTACAATTTCTCAGGTTAGTTTAGTTTGCCAAAATTGGAATACATAAAAATATGAATAGTAATAAAAAATTATTGTACAAAAATTCTAGTTAATACAGAAAATCAATGCAGAAGATCAATAATTTCAAAAATAAAGGAAAACATAATTTCTGATGTGAAAATTAAATGATGAATAAAAATAATAGGTAACAAAAAATATTGAGTAATACAAATAAAAATTTAATACTTTAAAAGCACACATCAAAAGAAATAATTATTATATGCATATAAAAAATTTATTTTTTCATTTTCCAGAATGTGTCGAAAGCAATAAATTATACATCTAATATTGAATTTCAAATCCTAAAACTGGTAACCACAATGAGAAATAAATTTTAAACAGAGGCCAAATTAATGAGAATGCACTTTATACACATTAATAAATGAAATTTGCAGCAAGTCAACACATATAAATCCTTGAAGGTATTCAGATAAATAAACATAGTATTTCCACTGATAATTTTCATTATATACATATTAAAATAAAATTAATTCAAATCACTTACTTTAAAATGGCTGATTAAATATAATGAATTTATCATATTACTTTAATATAAAATAATCATGAAAAATTTTCTCATATAAACAGATAAATAAACAGTAATTTCCTGAAGAAATGATACAAAGCTAAAATTTTTAAGTGTGGTGTTTCAAACAATGGACAGAGTTTACTTGCAATTAAATAAATTATTACTTGAAATTAAATAAATTAAAATTACTTGCAATTAAATAAATTAAAATAATTAAATAAATTAAAATAATGTAGTTTGTAAAATTGTTTTGAAGTAGATGAAAATATCAATAATATCAGGATTCAAAAGATATTGAAATTATGCCCTCAGATTTTTTATAACTAGAGAATGAATGTAACAACTTGATATATAATGAACGATTTTGATTATAATTTAGATCACAATTTGCAAAATATTTTAAAGGTTTCACGTATTCCACAATTTGCTGATATTATTATTATTAGAAACTTAAAAATTTCTTTACTTGTATTCAATTTATTACCCATGTTCTTGTTCATACCATAAATACTTTGTAAATATGATTATATTTTAAACTTTTTTCATCTACAATCTATTTTTCAGTTCTGTCTTCATTTTATTATTTTTTTATAGCTTTACAATGTACAATAAGACATTTCTGATGCTCAAAGTAATACAATATCCAATTTAACATTATGTAGTGTTTATGCTTAAACTGTTTTTCTTCAGGAAATTACAGCATTTTGTACAGGAATAAGGAAAAAAAATGTTTTATTCATTAGATACAAAAATAAAAAATGTTCGGTTTGTTACATCAGCACTGAAATAAAATTTCACCAAACAAGAACATATTCTTTAGTAAAGCAAAATAATTGTAACTTGTAAACAATGTGAATTAACCATAAATGATGATAATAAAAGCAGTTTTGGTACCACAAATATATCACTAAGATTGTGGGTCAATCAATTTCCAAAGATAATCAACTATTTCTTGTTCGGAGTACTTTGTCACATCCAGATTGAACACTTTCAAGGGGTTCCCAGAAACAACTTAGTTTTATTAAGAAAATTAATTTCCTTGTTCTTGATAGGATAAATTATAAAATGCATTTAAAATAAAAACTAAAAATTTCATAAAAACATAATACAGGAAATAACTAATAAGCATAATATAGAAAAAGTGATTTTCGTAATAATTTAAGATTTTATTTACAGATGGCAAGATCGAAAGTTTGAATTGTTTAAAAACACTTCTGAACTCGTTTTAGTTTTAAAATGGAATTTATATAAACACGGATTATTTCCCATAAATTCCCAATTGTAACACAAATATATCAATTAAAAAATATATACGAGGACCACTCTGAAATTTTTGAGATACAATTAGGTTTTTAAAGTTATACTTACAAAATTTTAGATGTGTTCAAAGTAGTCTCCTCCAGCATCAATGCACTTTTGTAGACGAATTTTCCACAGATTAAAGGCCTCAAGCCATTTATTTCTTCGAATAGATAAAAAAAATGCATTTATAGCGGCATTAATCTCTTCTTCTGAATGAAAACGAAGTCCACGTAAGTCCTTTTTTAGATTAAAGAAAGTCGCACATAGCTAGATCAGGTGAATATGGCGAATGTTCGATCACTTTAATTTGTTTTTGTTAAAGAAACTCAACTGTTAATCCGGCTGTATGTGAAGAGGCATTGTCATGGTGAAGCATTAGTCCTCTAACATTCAATTCTTATAGAATTTCTGGAAGATATTTAGTGGTATACCAGTTTGATCCTCTTTTTGATGCTCAGTTAGATTATGGGTAACCCAACGGCAAACAACTTTTTTCATATGTAATTCTTCATGAATGATTTTGTGTATGGCTGCGGATCCAATGTTAAGTTCCTTCTGTATCATTTGATAGGTACAGCGATTATCATCCATTAACATTTTTCATATAGCAGACACATTATCGGGGATTACTGCCGACGGCGGCCTTCCTGTGTGTTCTTCATCCTGAAGAAAATTGCGACCTCTTCTAAATTCTCTAAACCATCTGAATACAGTAGCACGAGCTGGAGATTCATCACCAAATGCTAAATGCAACCGTTGAACGCATTCTTCTTGATTTAATCCTGTTTTGAAATCGTAGAAAATCATATCGCGAAAATGTTCTTGCGTCAACTCCATTTTCTCTTTTGTTTAAAATTTATTCCACGCTAAACAAGTTGAAGTCAGTAAAAAATCATCTTTTGTGTTAAAATACTTTGTACTTTAAAATTAAACAGTTATTTTTATTTTGTAAATTCTCGTCTGCGCGTATATCAAAAAATTCAGAGTAACCCTCGTATAAGCTATTATAGGCCTGTATGTTACTGATTATGTATAAAATACATTTTCATGTTTCAATTAAGTTCAGATAGTTTGGGAGCAGTTTTTTATAATTTTGAAATTAGTTTTGCTCACAGATAAATTTACCATATGCTAAGAAATTCCTAGTCCAATATCAAAATATTTCTGCCAAATCTCTTTCAAAGTGATTTCATAAAATATTTATAAGCACATGATTCCAAATATAACTAACTATAAATAGGAATAACAAAGCTTTCAGGAACATATGTTTATTAATATTGTTAAAGTTCCACATCACAATATATAACAATAATGGCACATTACATATATTTTCTCAAAACAGCCACACAAAAAAAAGAAGCAACAAATCCACTTCAATATCTTAAGTGATCTCAAGTGTCTTTCTGGAAAATGCACTAGTTGCGCCTAGCGCCATCTACCCACTTAAACAGGGAAGGTAGCTGTAATTATAACCAATAATTTAAATATGATACAAATTATAGTATCATATTTAAATATGCAAATTAAAATGTAAAAGTTTCTAATAACCATACATTTAACAGTGTAAATGAAGCAAACATTAAATATAATTAATGTTTGCTTAGTAATTAATAACATTTTAAAAAGCCCAAACATATTTTGTCACATAATATCAAAATAAATGATTATTAAAATTAATTTATAAAATAATCATTTAAAATGCCACACTTTAGCACTGTTATATACTGGACACTTCCGATACAAGTTGCCATCTGTTCTAGCCATGAGAATGCCAAAAGACTTAGATGTAACAGAAATGGTCAAACATTAGAAAACAAGAATTTATGTCAGCATCATTTACCTTACATTTTCTATTTTTGTTGTAAAGTTTAGTTTCTTTTTTGACACATTTATTGACTTATCAATCTTAAGTCATGCATCTTCAATTTCTATCTTATACACATCAAAATTATATATTGTTAAAATGACAAATGAAAAAATTAAAAAACTTTTCAAAGGTAAAACTTTGATAAACAATAAACTAAATAAACCTAAGTAATAATTTTATTTTCTAACAATTATGGAAATAAGAAGTTAAATTTTCTTATATATTATCAATTGGTAAATTGATATACAGAATATAGATTTTTAACAGAAACAAGATTTCCATCAAATATGGATGAAATACTTCAGACAAATGATTCACTTTCATTGTTGTTTTTCCAAGAAATAATTTAAATATGAAACGATTTGCCCTTGTATTTTTACAACACAACCTAATTTAAATTCAATTTACTTTATTCCCTTATGACAAAATATAATTTAATTTATAAAAAGAGTCAATTTGCTTACCAATTATCACTATAATAAAAAGATAAAAATCATAACTTAGGTCATCTCAAGCAACTTTTAATTTTGCAGATAAAAGCTTTTAAATTGAAGATATTAAGGTGCCTGAAACACATGACCACTTTCTTTAGTAATTTTATGAGCATTATTATAATTATAATTATAAAAAAGTATTATAAAAAAAAGAAATAGTAACACAAAATTCTAGTTGTAGTAATAAACAACTCCAACTAAAATATATTCTGGAAAAGCAAAAATCTCTGATTTCATATTAAATAAATTAAAAACTTTTTCAAACATATTATTTTAACTTTTTAATTGCTAATTATTTTAAACGATTTCAATTTTTCAATGATCAGAAAGAAGTTTTGATAGGAAGTCATTGGCATGTGAGCTATTAATTATGATTTAGAAAATTTCACACATCAAAAAGTTCTCAGGTGAAATTTGCTATAGTTCCACTTTTATATATATTCATTACAATGTACAATTTTCAATAAAGTTCATCAATGCCATATCTAAATCATAATGTGAAATATCAAACATAAAATGGCTTTACAATGAATACGGTTTTGAATAATTACAAAATCAAACTTAATTTGACATACAAACTCAATGCAGCATCAGTGGTATGGGATACTGTAAACAGTGCACTTAATATAAATAATAGTTTTCTAATAAACAGAAACAATGCTATTTTTAGCTTTTAAATCCTTTTCTGTAGATAAAAATTCTTGATTGCTCTTTCAAAAATATAGCAGAAAGCTATAGTAAGGATAGTAATTGTAGATTCTAAATTGATATTTTGATTTAAAAAATAAAAGCTAAATCATTAATACACTCCCTTAACTAAGTAGTATAATCTTGAACATAAAGATATACGTAGACCTACAATGATTCTTATTTAAATAATATTACATATTTTCATCAATATTTTTCTTGAATATTAGAGGTAAGGTGTCAAATCTTAGGTTCTTTCCAGGTGAAATTATATTAGGAAACAGTGACTATGTGCAATTTAAACAAATGTGATTGAAATAATTAGAAAGTAGCCAAACTTCCTTTCATAAAATTTCCAAATAGGAGTTATAGTACTTTATTGAAATAATGTTTATTTATTGATGACTTTGTTCAGGCCCTTTAATGTGGATTCAGTATTAAAATAATTGGTGATAATAAGCTTTATACAAACATGAGATGATGAAGACTTTATTCATTTGTAAACGTTTTGTTTACAATTAACTGATGATTCTCATCACTTAATTTTTCTTGAATATATTTACGGCCACTCATTTTATGTAACTGCTTGGTAATGTTTAATTTTATAAATATAAAATAAAACAGATAATTAATTTTATAAAAATAAAATAAAACATAATCATTCTCATTATTTAATATATCAATTCAAATAAGTTAGAAACAAGTCTTATAACTTTGTAAGCTTTTTCTCAGTAAGGAAATGTAATTTTTTTTAAAAGTTTTTACTTTCCAATAGCAAAAAATATTTAAAAAGGGATAAAATCATATCTATTGATGTAAGTATGGCATAAATTTTAATTTCTCACCAATGATCAAAATGAAATCATTTACAAAATTGCAATTCTTAACAAATCTATCATTCTTTACTAATTGTGTCTCTTCAAACGATGAATTCTTTTGCATTGATTTTTTTAACCAAATGTTCACTCAAACTTTTCTTTACACACTTTGTCCCACTCTCAAAAACATTTTCCTATAATGCAAAATTAGAACACTCCAACATATCTATACTCAATATAAACACTTAAAAATCATGCTGGAATACAATATTTTTTTTGCAACAAAGAAATTTGATCAATATTATTGATCTCAAATTATTATTTGTCTAAATAAAAAAATTTAGTTAAAAAGTTTTTAATTTCACACTATACTTACTTAAAGTATATTTAAGTTTTATCACACAACACTTTTAAACATAAAGAGTTATGCCAATTTACTATAACCTATATAATGCAAATGTTTAAGCACAGATTTTAGAAATATTAACATCTATATAGATTGAAAATATCATGAAGAAATCTAGTTCGGCAAACTAAGATGGTGACTTAACTTATTTGGCAATCATGCTTTAAATGATAGAATTCATTTCAAATAAAAACATTACATTCAATAAAATAAATACATTAACATGTACATTAAAAAAATATGCATTTAAATAAAATAAGAATATTATAATATATTTTATAAGTTTCCTTCAGGCATTCAATACATACACCTATTTTTATGATATTGTTAATTAAACTAATTTTTAAGGATACAGCCTTTCAATTCCTTTTCTGGACTATTAAGATCCCAACTGAGTTTAGTTATCAGTTCATATAAGGCAAGTTCTGGTCTAGAAAATAAAAAATATTTTTGATAACTTAAACAATTTTTACAAAAAAGTTTGTTTAGTTTTCAAATTACTCTTAGAAATCATTAACTATAATAAAGAAATAAATTAAATAATGGGTGACAAAAAAATTTTAAGTTAACAAAATGAATTTCATAATAAAAAAAACAAATTACAATATATTCATCTTAAAAGATAACTATAATTAATGAGAACATTTATCAGAAAGCCATACATTTTATGTATTTTGTAAAGAATAAAAAATAAAAATATAGCTCTTACTATATTAAAAATCAATTTTTTGCAAAGTTTATTTTTTACAATACAAGTTATTTTAACTATAGCGAAAATATGTTCACAATTTAAATAATACATATTTCATTTGAATTCATAAACTTTATAGATGAATCACTTAGATCTCGAGCCTAAAAAGCAAATGTTTTAATGAAAATTTTTTTATCAGAGTAGTTTCACTACATGCAAACAAATTTTTCACCGAGCATAAGTTGCTCATAACTTAAGATCAACCTATCTTAAAGAACTTCAGTTTTTTTACTTCATTTAACTGCAAGTGATTTTTTTCAGGCAAATATAAAATTTCTTAAAAGTTAGATAGCCTTCAAATGTTGAAGCAAGTTAAAACAAGAATTTTTCAATTTATAATAATTTTCCAATAATGAATGAAAGATTTTGAGAACTAAGTTATCTTATCCTTCAGAAATTAAATTACAAGAGTTAACATAATTCATACCATTAATCTAAAAAATCAAACTTTATGAGATTGAGTTTTTGATTTCCATAATTATTAAAGAAACAAACTGAGTAACATTTTAATGAAACTTTTATTTCCGGTTTCTAATATAATACTTTTCATTATTATAAAACCTTTATATGTACATATACAACTAATGCAATAGAAAACTTAAATTAACTAAAACCAAATTTGAACAATCAAAATAAATTTTAATTACCATATTTTCCTCTAAAAAATCCCTGAATTATAAAAAAGTTTCAAATTTTGACCTGCATATTATATAAAGCCATAGATAATCTGATAAAAAAATATTCATCAGAAACGCTTACAATGAAGTTTTGAAAAAAATAGTGTTCATAAAATAAATAACAGATGGTGTCATAGCTCTACTGACTTATTTTAACTATAATCAGCAATGTTCAATTACATTCAAGATCAAATTTGGTTCCTCGGAACAACATTACAGTTGGAATTGGTTAACGTCATTTCGCCTTCTGTCTTGAATTGAGATGTTTTGATCCAGAAACATTCAAATTTATATATGGTCATGAGGAAGCAGCACAGCAAATTTTAAACTAAAAGCGATAGGGAAGGCAAATAAGAAAGTGGTGACAAACCTGCTAATGAAAGGTGAAAAAATGCATCCAATGCGCAGTTAGAAAATTATCTATTTTTCATTTCATTACTAATGAAGCAAATATATTTCATTTTTAAAAAATATGTCTAAGCCTTATTTTGAAAAGTTATTAAAAAAATAAAAATCGAAAAGATTTACTAGAATTTTTTGAGACCTTGATTGTTGTCACACTTTCATCTCTGTTTATCGCACATCGTGTTAATGCGGATCCAAACATTTTTTTCTTATAATAAATATTTTTCCAGTACTGTTTACTATATTTTTAATCATATTACTTATTTTATTTGGCACAACTTTATCAGCAGCATATATTTTGGAATAAACAGCGAAAGCAATTGCCATGGATTATGCCACGCTTTTTTTTACTCGAAAAAGCGTCTTAAAGGTAATGTGCCCTGCAGATTACAGGAAAATACAGTAGGTTCCTTACTTAAAGTCAGTTTTAATTGATTAAAATTTTTTTTCTATTTATTCATCGCCATGCAATTAATTAATTAAAGATATATGAGCAGTATGTCATTCAATTTTAAAAGAAAAAGGTTTCGTTTTGCAAGAATGTTATCTTAAAATTCTTTCCAATCAAAAATGTGAAATTTACTAATACCTAAAGTCACTTTTATGTGAAATATATAAAATACTGATTTTGACTTAAAAAAAAATTAATCAAAATTAATAATTTAAAATGCATAATGTCTGATTTGTAACTAAAGGAAATTTGGATTTTATCATGGAGTCTAATCAAAAAGGTCAATAAGGAATTTTTATCAAGAAGTTTAATCAGAAAGGTTCAGATCAATTTGAGTAGTTAAAACAAGCTTTAGCTATATAAGATAAATCAATACTTTTATTTACTATTTTTTTGACTAGAAAATTTTATTAACTTTAGAATTTGACAACATGCATTTTTCCATATATGACAGGGATTATGATGCATGTATGCATATTTTCATAGATACATACATACACCTCATGTTCCTGTGTATAATCCATGGATTACATGCTAAAATTTTTTGTATTATATGTGTGATGCTGCAGATAATCTAATAAAAATTATCTCTATCAGAAAAGCTTGCAATAAAGTCTTGAAAGAAATGTGTTTTTTCTAAAATAAACAGATAGTGCTGAAAGCTACCTGACATGCTGATGTATTTCAACAAGTTTTGTTAAATCGCGTTTAAGAATGAATTTAGTTCTTTAAAAGAATATTACACTTGCTATTGTTTAATGTCATTTTGCACCTTGTATTGACCAAAGCTGTTTTTGTCTGAAAATATTAAGCTCATATATCATTATGTGGAAGTGAAAGCATCTTATGACTAAATAGATTTTAAATTGCTTCTCTACAATAACTCTTAAACGCAGAATATTTTAAACTAAAAGTTATAGAGAAGGCAATTAAAAAAGTGACAAATGTGCTAATGTAAGGTGAAAACAAAGTAAGCACAATGCAATCAGAAAAAATTTATCCAATTCTCACTTCAAAAACAATTTACTTATCTTTAAGTATGTATAGGTTTATTTTAAAAGTTATTAAAAAACTAAAAAATGATGAGCTTTATTAAAATCTTCCTGGAATTATCACTCTAATTTATTTTTTGATTGGGTGCTTTTATCCCAGTATATTGCACTTTGTGGTAAGGAGGACCCAAATAAGATCCAACCAAATGTTTTCTTAAATGTTTTTTCTGTATAATTTATTATGTTTTTAATTGGTGTCTTACAAGACTATTTAAAAATTCTTCACAAATAACTGAATAATTTTAGTTTTGCAATTTACAAGAATACAAATGTGGTCAGTAAATAAAAGAATCAAGATGAAATCCATAAAGATGGAGAGTACCATAAAAAAATTTAATTTGCTAAGCATGAATCGTCAATTCAAAGCATTACAATTTGAAAATTCATAACAAACCATAAATTATGCTAAAACAAATTAGAATAGTAGTACTTAAGACAATGGATACAGAATATTAATTCTTATAATTTTGTTATGTGTGCTATTTGTATGAATAAGATATTTTTAAAGAAATATTTTTAAAATCCACATTAATTGGCATATGTGTGCATAGTTATTAATCATATTGCAAAAAACTTTCTTCTGCATATAATTTGGTAAAATTGAATACAAATCTTAATAATTATAATGGTATAAATAGTTGACATTTTGAGAGTAACTATTACTTAAATGAATTTTACATTTATAGGTAAATATGTTTCCAGTTTAATTCACAATTTATTTCCCATTATTGATATTTATATTAATAACTTCTTTGCTAATTTATCACAAGTAAGGTGAAAATTTTAATAACTTCATTAGCTATTAAAATTCTTAATAACATCCCATTCACCTAATAGAAGAATTTTCTTCAGTTGTTTCTTCAATCTCTTTTATTTGTTTTGTAAGGTCACTAATTTCCATTTGTATCATCTTCAATTTCACTTCAGTTTCTTGCTTATTTTCCTGAAGATCACATGCGTTTCCTTCAGAAACTAGAAAATAAAAGTTTCTTAATTTCAACAACAAAATATGGTTATATTTGTGAAAAAAGCAAAAAGTACTTATAACAAGTTGATTTTACATAATGGTTGTCTTTACAGAAAGAATACTTATATCAGATGTTAAGATTAATATACACAAGTAATAAACACAAATCAAAACATAAGAGAATTTTACATGTGTGTGAAAAATAATCATTGTTTAAAGATTGATCCTTGAAATCCTTGAAAAAATATCTATTAATAATGTTACTTAATGCAATTCTATTTCTCTTTTTCAAAATTGTGTATTAATAGTTATGTGAAATATAAAAGAGAAACTCTCCAGAGTGTTGTTATGCAAATCTAACTGGCAATAAGGCATATAAAATTTAAAAAAGCTAAAGAAAATCAGTATCACTTTTAAGATCAAAGACATTTTAGGACAATTAAGATAAAGTTAATTGTTGAAACAAAACTAAAATTAGGAGTTAAAAACATTACAATGAATAATTATACAATTAAGAATCGTGAAAACAATAATTCTTCACTAATGGGTCATCATTTATAGTTGACATGTTAGACATCAAAGCATGTGTAAAACTATCTTTATGTGTAATTTATCTAACAAAAAGTGTTGTCTTCTAAAGGTATGGTAAATAATTTCATAAGTTAGTCCCTTAATGCAATACTAAAATGTTTATAATTTAGTTAATAACAATTGTAATGGCAGAAAACCTGTAAATGTAGGTCAGAAAATAGCAAGAGAGGACATTATAGCAATTTTTAACTACATACATTAATATTACATTTTCTTAAATTAAAAATTAACATTAAAAAGAGTTAGCAGTACATGTGTAAGAAATACTTATAATCAATAATCTGGTATTTGTATTTATTTCTAACAATGAAAAACTGAAGTCAATATCATTACACACACAATGCATATATATTTTTCCCCCTCTAATCCTATGCAGACCTTGGCATGACTGCAATTAGTCTGAGATGGGCAGTCCAATAAAGTTCGGAAACACAAATAAAGTAAGAAATTTTTTTTAGCACAGTAGTTCCTACGTCAATGTTTTATTTCTAAAGTTAGTGACAACAACAGGTCTGGGCAGGTCACGAGGGATGGGATTTTCCATCAAGTCACTTTAACTATTTCCTTCCACCAAATTACTAAAAATCCTCCTAATATGTATTTTAAATCAAGCATTGATGATTTTTAACACTATAATAGTGAACAGGTGGATCAGGCTGTGGGAGGTTGGAGGCATTCTTGGCAAACGCGTCTGCTATTTCATTTCTTGTGATTTCACAGCGACGTGGAATCCATTACGGATCAACATTTCGTCCCCTATTCATGAAAGCATCAATTTCACGTTGGCAGCTAAGGAATGGTTCTCTTTTAGATAGCTTGATAGAAATGATAGCTTTTATAGTGGACTGTGAATCAACAAATATCACAATATTTAGATCATTACCCCTTCCAATTTCAGTCAAAGCAATTTACACAGCTGCATCTTCAGCCTCATAGTTGGTGTAATTTGCACCAACAGCACAATTAAGGCTAAAGATACAAGAGTAAGCGCCTGCGTCAGCATTACGTTCAGTACTGATAGCAGAACTATCTGCATAGATATACAACCAACCTGATGTTGGGTACATCTCATAATTGGTGGCCAAGGCAGCAGTCCACAATTCTATCTCACTGTGGGACTTTTTACCGAGTTCAAATGTCGGAAAAAATTTCCAACTCTGGTAAAATATCTGTTAGAAACAGGAATGTCAAAAGCATCAGCTTTTGTCAGTTGTAAGATTAGGTAGGTTGAGATTTCAATCTGATATTTCTGGGTTTATGGTAATCCAAAAATCACCATGCCTCATTTGTCTTTCGACCAATTTGCAAGCATTTATTTTCCTACGATATGCCAAAGGCTAAATATTTGTTTGTATCTACATGGCTGGGTCAAGGGTAGAAAAAGTTCCACCAGTGATAATTCTGAGAAATCTCAACCCTATATTGGGTTGATTCAGAGGCAGTAATGAGAAGCTAGTTACTATATTCAAAAGCAGGCCTAATATAGGATTTATAGGTAATGCAGAGTAAATCTTCAGTCATTCTCAAGTTAACACCAATCAGCCTTTTAAGTATTTTATTTCTTGTGCTTCCAATACTCACACTCACACATTATTAATTACCTTATTTTTTTAAGAAAAGAAAAAATAATACAAATCATAAGAAAACACATATTTATATACATCTTTTTCTTTCTTTAAATACAAAATGATTTGTTTTAAAAATAATAGGAAAAATTGAAAACTTATAAAAATCAAAAACAAATTTTCATTTTAAAATAACAAGGGATGAAAGTTACAAGGATTTGTTTAAAAAAGAGACATAAAATACAAAATATAGAAATAATTAGGAAAAAAAATCATAGATTTAAAACACATATAAAATATAGTCAGCATCACTTCACAGCAGCAACACAAAAGTTTCATACCACATAAAGCAATTTAGACACTTTATTTATCAGACAATTGCAACGGAAACAATTTCACTTGAATAATTAAAATTTCTCTCTCGTTTTAATTACTAAAGCACTGCATATAATAATGGATGATTTTAAAGTTTTCAAATTTGTTCATATAGCTCCTTTCTATTAATTTACTGCAACTTAAAAGATTTATAAAAACAATTTCTGTTAAAATAAGAATATCTTAACAAAATTAGGACAAAACTAATTCAGTTACTTGTAAAAAATTTCAATTCAAATATTTTTTTTTTAATCATTATTAGGTATTTAATAAGGAACATGTTTTTTCCTGTCTATTTAACTAATCAGTCATTACAAATGTCTTCCAGACTCTTATCTGTTTATTCAATAAATTGTTGTATTTTAATATATTATTGACAGTTTTCAATTTTTTAAAGTTCTGGTAAAAGACAAGTTTAACCTTCTAATTAATATTAATTTATAAGCTCTTTCAGTTTTTTCACCATAATCAGCATTTTTTATTTAAGCTAATTTATATGATCTTCAGAGCATTTCTTCTTAAGTTTATTATTATTAAGATCTGAAATTCATTAATTTCATAAATAGATTAATTTGATTTATAAGTTTAAATTTTTATATCAATATTTTGCACTGTTCTTTCTTTCTTTTCTTTTATTTTGTTCATCTAAATACAAATACTTTAGATTAAGACTGGCAACAGAACCTTGCTAAGAATTATATTCTGATACCTAATACTACATACATGATATCGATGAGATGTTTAGTTATGATTGATTTTTTTTTAATCTTCTATCAAATTGTTTGTTTGCGCAAAATTTACATTCAAAAGTATGACCACCAGAAAGAAAATCAAATTAATCTCCATAATATAATAACCTTCTCTTTTGAGTAGTAAAATAAAAAAGAAAATACTTTTAATATGGTTAAAATAGTATTCAATGCAATTACAGAATCTTATATATGGTTCTAATGATTTAAACTTTTTAGCTAAATTCTTTTAAGACAGTCTTATTCTTATATATTAACTTTAGATGTCTTTGACAATGATAAAAAAACAATAGCATTTTACATATTGTTTGATTTGTTACATGAAATGTTAAGCAGCATAAAATATTCCAATGGACACTTGATAAATAATCAATTTCATTAAATATCAATCAAATTAAATAATCAATTTAAATAAATTCCATATTTATATAAACTTGCACTTAAAAATTTGAGAAACCTTATAATTTTCAGAATATATTTTAACAAGCATCTAGATACTAATGAAAACTACAGAATATTTGAAATCCTGTATATGTTTGTCAGAGGCTGATTTAGCTATTATAAAATTATTTCAATAACAAATTCTAGTTTATAGCTACAATTCTTCTCATTGCTTTCAATCAACAAATTATTCCATAAATTAACATTAGATACATTAAGGCAAAATTACTCCTTATATTTAAACATATGTTCATATATAATTTTATTATTAATAGATCATTAGAATTTAAATACTAATATATCCAGTAAAATTAAACTTCAAGAAATAAAATGGCATACATCAGATAAATTATATTTCAAACTATTATAGCTATATGCACTATTAAAGAGACTTATAATAAATAATCCTTTTGTTCTAGTAAAACATCCTTTACTAACTTTTTGTTCAAATGTAATTATAAATAAAATACATTACAACTGAACAGAAATTGATTTTAAAATCAAAGAAATCTGTTCTAAGTCAAAATTGTGAAATTTAATGTGTATTAGGAAACATGAATTGCTTTCTTCTCATTTTTAATGTTTAAAGGTTACATATGAGATATAAAGGCAACATAATCTACAGGTTTGGTGCATATATATATATATATATATATATATATATATATATATATATATATATATATATATATATATATATATATATATATAAAATATATATTTTGATCACTAATCAATCATGTTTAAGAAACAAGCTACAAACCGGTATGAATCCATTTTACTTTACCAATACATTAGACCTATCAATTCAATCAAAAATCATAAATCATTCAATAGTGATTAATAATTATACTTCTTCTGTTTCTTGAACCAAGTCTTGCTTACATTATAATATTAATATATAGGCCAATACTGCTCAAAACAATAAACAGGCTGGAACAGAACAAGAAGTGGACATAATGGTTAACCAGTACTATATGCTCTGATTAATCAGTTTCACAGGTTTTGATGGGATGGCTGAACAAACTATTATAATATCAATTGAGTTAGATTCGTCAAATATAAGCATCTACTTATAAAATACATTCATGCTTCCCACCATTTTATTATACTTAACAATTTATATTTTACTGTATAAAATAGCAAATTAAGCAGAATAATACAATGTAAAAGTATCGATATGCCAACTTCCTTCACAGACCAAATTAAAATATTTCAAAAATAACTTTCAATAATATAAGTTAAAGTTTAAAAAACAACTTTTAGAAATATATATTTCAAATTAAACAACTTTAAAAATTTTTGAAATTCAAATAACATCTAATTAATTTTTAAATTGTGAGAAAATTAAAATTTTCCACACACAACCATTTAAAAAGACTTAGTTAAAAAATACAGCTTACGATATAAGAATAACTAAAACTGAAAATGAATTGATTACTTGGAACACATAACAGAATTGCCAAACAAATCCATTGTGGCACAATAATCTACAAGTTGGCCCATTTGACATCCATAGACTAGGATGAAGCCTAGGTTGCAAACTTCATCATCCTCCCAAATATTGTCAAATTGACTGCGTACATATACTAGGATTAAGCCTTATTTTTTGCATTTGTTGCAGTTGCTTCAAGTAAAAATTTTATATGGAAAAAGATATAAAGGATAACACATTTAGCAAATGCGAAACCAGGTTCCTTTTAGTTTAGCAATACACTGTATGTGTAAATGAACAGAAAAACAGTCAGCACAAGATATATGACCCAATTTAAAAATAAACTTCAAATGAAGGTTTATTACATAGTCAAGAGGGTATGAATTTTAGCTCCATTAGAGTAATTTATTTATAAATTATCCATGCATATTCATGACAAAATAATCTAAATAACTACCCCTGAAGAAATTTCTAATGGCCTCATGCTTAATGAAAAAATAGTCTTACGAAAGAAAATTTTAACTTATAAATTGCAAAAAATATATTAAATTTTCAATAAAAATATAGCATACAAAATAAGCAAAAAAAAAAATAAATAAATAAATAAGTAAATAATAAAAAAATAGTTTATGACTAAAAAAAGTGTAAATAATAATAATGTATTTACAATTCATAATTATATTTAACACACACATATATAATGATGTTTTCGGTGACTTTTATACATACATTTGCTTTTATAAACACACACACATTTGTTTTTGTGTATATATAAAATTTATATGTATAAATTATGTGTGTGTATATATATATATATATATATAAAACACATATAAAATTTACTGAAAACATAATTTTTGTATAAATAATGCACAAATGTAAATGTTTGAATACATCTAAAATCAATATCAATCATAAATGCATGATATATCTTATATCCAAGACAGACATTAAAAAATTTCATGTATTTTTCCCAGTAACTTTTTATTCTTAATAATAACTAAAGCAACTATTACCAGGAAGAGAAATTTTGTCTTCTAATTTTTGCCATGCATCAAGAAATTTCTGCTTCCACTCACAGTTGGCATCTTTAAGATGAAGAAAGTTTTGAAAATCATCTGCCATATCATTCATTTCTAAAAACTGAATGATAATAATTTTAGCAAACAACAATTATTAGTACAAATTAGCATAGTTAATTTTAAAACACTTCAAATTAAAGTTTTTAAACTTAATAAATGATTATTTTCAAAAAAAAGAATGTTGAATATACTTGCAAAGTTTCAATGTTATTGATCTTTGCATTGAAATTTTTCAAGCCATTGCTAGTGGCTGCATCACAAACAAAAATTATAAATAATAATCATTGTGAGTAAAAGTGGCATAAAATAAGAAAAATGACTAATTTTGAAACAACAGGAGGATGCCAGAAACAAAGACAAAATAAGTGAGTAAAAAAATGAAACATTCAACAAACAATGATCAAAGCTTAAAACAAACAGCATAAAAATTTGTTTGGTTTGTTTCTTATTTTTTACACATGAAGGGCTAATTAAATCAGGATTACAGTTCAAAAAAGAATCTGAATCTCTACAAACATCCAACCCCAAAGTGGCGTATATAAGCTGCAAAGTTTTAATAATATAAATATGAATAGTTTCATTAATTCATATTTCTTCTTTGGAATTAATAAAATACAATTATTTTAAGAGTAATGTATTCACAACTAAGATTGGATAATATTTGCATGCTGACTGAACATGGTAGAAAGAACTATATTCAATCTTTTTTCTAAACCAACGCCATTGTGTTAGAAAAAACACATATATTTATTTATAATTTTTTATTAAGATAGGTACTAATAAATACCTACATATTTTTTCCTTAATATACACAGAATAACGAATTACCGCGCATAAAGGAATACATACACTTTTTTAGATATTCTACAATTAGTGCTGATAATGGTTGAAAGCAATTTCATGTGTTTATGATTTCATTGAAAATATGATTGAATCAGAAGACAAAAATATTCAAATTGATGAAAATGGAGGAGTCTTATACGCATTATTCCAATAGCAAAAAAGACCTTGTACACATCTACAAAGAAATATCAATAAATATTGAACAAAAAAAGTTTGATTTAAGTTTTCAAATTTTTAAAAAGCAAATAATTTAACTGCAGTCATTTACGACATACATAACATTCAATAGCAAGTTTGCAAGAAAGTAAAAAGATGTAACGGAACAATTCAAACATGGATTTAAAAATTTCACAAAAACATTCAAATGTTTTGATATGAACATACTTTATGAAAAATGTAAAATACAAGAAAATATCTAAGAAATAAAACCACTCATATATAATTTTAAAAAAAATAAAATATCACTTTTTTAATGACATGAAATCCGCGGTTAAAAAATTCTTATTTACACCCGTTGTATAACAGTTCATGCTACTTTCATCAACATGTTCTACTTATGCTAGCTTAATCTTTTTTGTACAAATACATTCTCTTCCTTTTTTACGAACGAAATTGCCAAGATCAGATTACAATTTGATTGCGGTATTAACTATTTATAAAAATATAATTTAAATTATTAATTTTTAAGAAATTTCGTATATATATTTAAATTATTATTTTTTAAAAAAAATTTCGTATCATAAATATTTTTAATAAAAATATTTTTGGCTACAACTAATCTCAGCGATTGTTTTCCTGATCGTGCTGGGAAAATTTAAATTTGAAAATTCGTTTCTTCTTACTTCAAGGTATGCGTATTTTTCTAAATTTCATTCATGAGTTTATAATTTATGAGAAATATTTTCTTTAACATATTCTTTGCTTTTTTTCAATTATTATTTTACAGCTTATAGTTTTCAAAATTATATTGCGTATTTTAATTACTTTTTGTTTTAGCAATTGTCTACATTAATCTTAATATAATGCTTATTAGCAATATATCAACAATTCTTCATTTCTAATTAATATTTAAAAATTGTGTTTTGCTCATTTGGTTCCATAAAGACTAATATTTTGGTGTTTTATTATTTTTGTATACCTATTTCAAATACCAAAATGAACACTGCATCTGTTAATTTTCGGTTATTAATCATATTAGTAATTCTAGTCATATAGTAATGTTAGTTTGATTTTTATCCAGGAGCAACTTTAGTTTCATTACATGTTTAGTATGAATAAAAAGATTTTGCATCCTTAATGAAGAGGATCAATGAGCATTCTGTTATACCCATTACTATTTTTAAGATAACTTTTAAATATTTAAAATTGAGTACTTATTATTAAAGTATATGCAATAGAATCACCTGGAATGGATGTTTTGTAAGTTTTTGAACAGGCTTGTAATGCATTACTTTTTTTGTAAATTTTTGATTATATTAATTCCAAAATATATTAATAATCATTTAAAGACTGGCATTTTGAATTAATATTCTATTAATGTATCAAGTACACACCTCTTACTATAAGTCTTGTTAAAATTAAATTATTAAAATTAAAAAGATTAATATTATATATATAATGGGTTTTGTGTGAAAGTTAAATTATTAAAATCTTTAAGCACTTTTGTATAAATCAGATTAACTCTTTAAAAAAATTTGTCTGTGTATTAAGAGATATTTTTGCTTACATGAGTAAAACAAATCAATAGTAGCTTTTTATAAATTACTAACACACTTTAACATAATTATTATGAGGAAAAAAATTTTATATATACAATTCAACTTTTCACATATTATAAATTATATATATATTTTAAATATAAACTTTGATAATATGCATGTTAATATTTTTATATATTTTTTTCAAATCATTTAGCATCAGTCCATGTTTTCTCCATCATTCTATTCTCAGATCCAAATGGATTTCATCATTTCCAATTGAAGAATCTTTTACCAGTTTTTCTCATCATAAAATAGTTAGTTATTTTAATATGCATTTGGATGCTTTGTAAGGTACGTAACTATCTTGATCAATACTAGTATTAATTGCTTTAATTCATGTATTGTTTTTTTATGCTAACAGACTAAAGTTATAAATTTAAAGTTTAAAAAGTTATAAATTTAAGTTAAAAAAAAAACTAGATTTAAAACTAAAATATGGATATGCTTTTTTATAAAATGCTTTTTATGTTAAGAAAAATTCTTGAATAAATTACTGAGAATAAAATAAAAGTTAAATTGCAAATAACAGTCAAAATTCCCTGAAAATTTAGTAAACAACTTTGATATTGCTAAGAAATAACATTATTTTATACTTTTCTCTTACTTGCAAAATCAGTTTTTATAAATAAATTAGCAAAAATTGATTACTAAATGATTTCAACATAATTATACATAAATAACATTGAAATTAAATTAAGCATATTTATTTGAAGAAATACATTTGAATACTTTCAGTATCCAGAAAAAAATGTTAGTATTCAAATCTAAGATGATAAATAGATCATATGTTATTTTGTTTTTGTTACTATACAAAAAGAAGTTTATTTTATTAAATTTCAATGACAGTAATGTTATTTATGAAAATATCTCTTTTGAGATACCCATTCTATTTCTCTTGAGAATTTTTATTCTATGTGTTTCTCCTTTATTCAAAAACTATCATTATTATTTTCAAAAATAATTTGACTACAGCACTAAAGTTAAAGTGCATTTAATTTAATTTAAAATAATATATTTTATAAAATGTTTACATGTGTTAAAAGATTAATGTTAATGCAGACAAATAAATTTTTTCAGTGGTGGTATGCGAGATAAGTGAAGTAACAGTTAGATGTTTAGGATTTATATCATGTAAACGATAAGCTAATTTTTGAATTTTTCCCATTTGCATCACATGTTTATTTTGTGCATAGGCTCACATAGTGTGCTGATACAGAGTTTTTTTCCACCCTAATGACATTAAAAATAAAGATTTTGCAAAAAAAAATTTGCTTTAACTTTGAAACAATTAAAACAATGCATATGATCTGCTCAATAAATCTATGTCAAAATAACTTTATTTGTGTCCACTATATGTGTTATGAAAAATAAAAGGTTATTGGAAAAAATGTTTTAGGGTGCCCCTAATTTAAAATTGGCAATTTTTTTTGTTAAAATTATTTGATGAAGCAAAATTATGACAAAAACACTAGGCAATGATACTCATATAATTAAAACATTTTTGTATTATATTTAGTATCAAATTGGATGGAAATCAAAGGACATCCTAAAACATAGGCCACCCATGGTTATTAGTTTGACAAAAATGCATTGTAATATATGGGGAGAGTTAACTTTCTCAAGAGAGTAGTAATATAACCATATTACAATTTGTCAACCATGCAAATAACTCCTCAAATTTATTTGTGTCTGTATGTTGCTGTTGAAACAAAATGTGTTCCATTTCTAACAGGAAGATCCGGCTGAAATGTACCAATTTTGGTTTATCAAACGCTTTGAGAATAACATGAGATAATACCCAACACACCACTTATTCATAACACTTTTATTGAAATGTACAGTTCTTATCACTGTAGCATCTGTCACTAATCTGACTACTTGAAAGAAGCTATTTTTATTGTAAACAGTAAAGAAATAAACTTAAAACTAATTCATTTTATGTACTATTCTTCTGATAGTTAAGATCTTTTATTTCAAAATTGATGTTTCTATTAATTCTATTAACATTACAATATTGAGGGATTACAATATTATAAAGTAAGTCATTCTCTTTAGCTGATTTGTGCAAGTAATGGAAAGATAAATTCAGAAGACTACTAAAATTGTCTAGAAAAAACTAGTATTTATTTTAAATATTTAAGTTATGAAATAAAGAATAAACATGCTGATATAATAAAGTTTTGGAAAAGAGATCAGTTATTCAAGGTATACATAACATGTGCTATACAAATCAATTGACTGATCTGAGTTTCGGTCTTACGAGAGATTCATATTTCTTAAAAAATTAATTACTGGTTGACGAAATAAACTTTTATTTCTGGTTTTCTGGGATGAACAAACATGTGACTTTAATATGCTCAACAGCATTAAGAGGTTGTATGTACCAATAGTTACTGCACATAATTAGTTATATGTAGTAACCAATAGTAATTTCATCGATTTAGAATCTTTAAACAACCAGTGTTTATATCTTTTATGTTATAAAAATGTTAAATATTAATTATTTTGCTCAGCTAACTTTTTCTAAAATGAACCAAATCTTGAAAATTTTAAGACTAGATTTGGCAATTCAACTAGTCCACTCCATAAAAAGCTTGATTTTGTTAACCAGAAATATAGATATTAAATTAGTGTGCTGAGGAGTGAAATACATAAAATTTAATTTCGCATTTATATTTGCCTCCTGTATTTTTTTCAACATATAAAATTCAATATTAAACAGTTTGTATGATTGTTACTGAATCAGATGTCTGCTATGTGCTAGTATATCACATCTGTTGTGTATAAAAATTAATATGAAATTTTTAGTAATAACTCTAATGCATTCTTTTAACAAACTGAGAATAAAATAACTAGGAATTTGAAAGGAAAACCAAATTTCTTTTGATAATTGTAAAGTGTATGTGGTATATAGAGAGAGATAAAGAGATTGTATTTAAAAAATATATTTATTATTATTGACACTGTTCCAATCAAAATTAAATTGGATATCCAAGATGAAATGCTTTATATTCAGCAATCTAAGCTCTTGCTTGACAAGATGAAATAATTAGGTAAAACTTATTATTTCATCTTGATTTACAATGGTTGAAAAAGTAAATTTTAATTAAATATCTTTGAGAGGTCAGAGTATCAACAAAATTGTCCTGTTTAGTGTGG